>JAHWFP010170857.1:3516-20859 GCA_023313725.1 Lithobius niger
CGCAGCATTGTGTTGTTGGTTTTTCTTTTTTCACGATGTTGTTTTTGGCTAAAATCTACTTGGTTGCATTTTGGTATATGTGATATTAATTTTGTTTGTAGATTAAAGCTCGGCTTTAAAATGCCACAAACTGCATGGTTTTATCTTGTTTGGTTCCCAAGTTATCGAAAATTCACGTTTTCGGTGCGACAAGAGGTGAATGACACGTCTTGTCAGGCCCCTTGGATTGAAAAATCCTACAGAAATCCGTATCTGCAAATCTCTGCAAATCCGTGAAATTACTGCAAATCCTGTGAAACCAACGCAAATCTGCGAAATCCATGAAATACCTGAAAATCTGTAATCTCCGCAAATCAATAGTTGAAAATCTGCACATTCATCCGATCTGGAGTTCTGGGGAAAATACAAGAGGCTTGGTTAAATCTTGTACACCCTTTGGTTTCGGACTGAATTGGAAATCAGTATATCCCTTAAAACCTGTAAGTCTGTAAATCAAAATAACAGGGTCATCTGGTTAATTTTGGTTTCTATTGCCTACATGAAAATATACATTACCTGGACTTAATTAGCATTCTCCTTCTCCTGCTGTTTGTTCTAGAGATTAGAGCTGTTGCGAGCCTTGCCAGCGTTGCGACCCACTGTGCAACCGATCTGTGCAGCCTCCAACTATAAAAGCTCCGTCGATGGCCGATGCTTCATATCTTATTCCTCTACAGTGTCCAGGGTGGGAAGCAGGTAATGTATATTTTCATGGAGGCAATAGAAACCAAAATTAACCAGGTGACCCTATTATTTTGATGTTTTTATCTGCCATGAAAATATACTTTACCTGGGCTTAATTAGCATTCCACAGACCTCGTCAGAGGTGGTGGGCGCTACCTTACGTGCCCCCTAAGGTCGCGAGCTGGCTACCCAGAAAGTGAAACTTCGCAAAATGAAAAGTGGCAGGACTGATGTAAGGAAACTCATTATGCTTAAGGGGATCAGAGCACCTGCCTAGCAGCCACAATTGGTTCGAGACAGTAAAGTCTTCGACGTGAGCTAACATATCCCGAAGATAGTGTGAAGTAAACACAGCAGAGCATCGTCGTGACGCAGTCACCATAATATCGGTGATCGGGATATTACTGTGAAAGGCCCAGGACGCTGAAATAGCTTGAAGTTTGTGGGCGGTAACGTGAATGCCGTGGTCGGCGTGGTCAATATCTAGGGAATTATAAGCTTGACTTATGCGTGATTGTTTGGGCTTGCGAAAGATGTCAAGATGAGGCGCAAGTTTCAGGATTAACCTTCGAAAGAGCGTGTCAGACTTGTTGAATGGCTGGTTGCAGAGTATGTGAACGAGTAGAGTCGTTAATTTTGGGAGTTCGTGTTCAAGGCGGCTTCTCTCAAAAGGAGGGTGGAGTTGAACAGGGCTCGCGTGAGCCAGTTTATGGAATGGAACGTGGCGAAGCAGGCCTTAAGGAAGGCCAAATAGCGGGTTTCCGGCGGCGGAGTGCAGTGGAAAGTTTTTCGCTTAAAGCATTGGCCGCCGTATTGAGGACATCCACTTGAGAGGCAGCACGAAGACCCAATTGCAACAATCGGTCGTTGTCGCGAAGAATGGAGAGAGGGACTGAAGCCTTGCGAGGAAGAAAAAGAGAGGTTTCGAAATCCATCTTGATGTCCACAGTAAGCAATTCGGATTGAGGGTATGTAACAAAGTTCCGTGGATTGGCGGTCCCATTGCCCGTGGGACGGAAGAAAGAGACCCCAGGATGGGGAAGTGGTGGATCCTTGTCGAGTTCTAAGGGATCGCCGTTACCGAGCAACAGTCCTTCGTTACGAAGCAAAGTCGTGAGCAGGGTGGCTGACTGACTTAACACTGGTTGTTGACAAGGCAGATGGTCCCGGAGACCGAAGCCGAAGCCTGTAAAGAGCCCGCGATTTTGTTGGGCTCAAGCTCTAGAGCTGAGGGTTTGTGTAAGAAATAATCAGGGATGAAGTTTTCGACGGTCTGAAGCAATTCGGGAAACGGAATTTTCGATGGGTCTGGATCATCTGCGAATGGCGAACCGAAATGAGCATGGTGGGTCTGGGGACCAGTGGACACAGTAGGGAAATCGTCTGTGTAAACAGTCACAGCAATCCGAGTCGTCCGGAAGAACGGGATGAGATGGCCAAGGCGGTAGGACCGGCTGGAAGGCAGGGACAGAGGTCGGAGGTTGAGACGGATCCGGTAGGTCCCATGACGAGATCTTTACTTTCTTGGCAGTAGATTCAATCCAGTCTTGCGTGAAGTCGGATGGCACCGAAGAGTGCGTACCAGGAGGGTGCTTCCGCTTGAAAGAACGCAAAGCCGATTCCATCAATTCGTTGACTCTTTCCCTGGAAAGGGGCTCAGCAGACTGGGACTGGAACATGACAGCATGACGAGACGAGTTAGAGGACAAGTAAATTGGTCCCTCAATGGGACTGGGCGAACGGCGTTTGCTGGCAGCAAGTTTGGCTTTGACCTGAAACTTTAAGCGACTGTATGCTTCTTTGGCGCGAAAGAGGTCCTCTTGTAACATACGAAGGGTTGGTGTCGGGTGAGCTTGACCACACTGAAGTGGGGTCGTAGCAGCAGTATGGGGAACAGACTTGTCGGACTGGTCCAGTGACTGCGTGTTGGGAACGGACGAGGCACGGTCCACCTGGAACAGGCTGTAGATAACGTGGAAAACCCGGCCGTGGCGGTTCTTCAGAAAACAATTCGACAGAGGGTGGCGGAGTGGCAATCCTGGTCGAAGGATCCTTTGGTGTTCCTTTGGCAAGAGGCATGGTAACAAAGACAAATGAACCGGACCTTAGAACAATACGTCCGATGTGGTCGGAGCGTAGAGAAAAAGAGACAAAGCTTTTATAGTCGGAGGCTGTGCAGATCAGTTTTACAGGAGATTGCGACGCTGGTAAGGCTCCAGAACTCTAATCTCAAGAACAAACAGCAGGATAAGGAGAATGCTACTAATTAAGCCAAGGTAATGTATATTTTAATGGCAGATAGAAACATATTTCGTTTGTAACCAAAAACTTATTTTTCTTTATACGTTTTACCCTGCGTTACAGGTGGTCATGGCCGGATAAGGAAAAAAAGTTGGTAATTTTAATAAAAAAACTACAAAAAAATTAAACTTTTTCCAATATGAACCAAAACAGGGCTCGATCCAGAAAAAAAGTTGGCAATTTTAATAAAAAAATCTATTAAAAAATCAAACTTTTCCATACTAGAACCAAAACAATATCAGACCGACTCCAACTTTTTTTTTAAATTTTCAACTGCGAAATGCAGATATATATCCGTTAGCATGAACGAAGGCTTTTTTTTTAATTTTAAAGTAAAATACATTTTTATTGTCCATCTTGTTATAATCCACAATTTCAGACAAAAATCTCGACTTTTCCATCTATCGACCAAACCTTGTTCACTCTTTGCCAACTGCAAATCGTATATCGTGCATTCATATCACGTGGTGTTATCGTTTTATTTAACCTGACATTACAGGTATACAAAGGCCTACTTTTCTTCCTCAGTTTTCTGCCATCCCAGCACAATTCCTTCAGCTCAGGTAACTGCGTGATGCTTACGCACCAAAATGACTGTTTGTTTTCCTGGGCACAGCCCGCCAAAGTCAGTCCGCACAACTCGTAATGTCCCGCGATTCATTAAACATTCATGCAAATGATTCGATTTTTCTTCAATATTTGACAACGGAAGAAAAGTTCGTTGGCTGAGCAAATATTAATTTTTTCCCCACTCTTTCCCTTCCATCCTGTGCTGAGAAAGAACTTTTTTTTTAGTATGCTAGATCGACATCGGTGTCCTGTCATTATTGTCTGCCCATAAAGTAAAAAAATAAGCACGAAAAAAAAAGTCCCATTAATCACGAAGAGGTTGGAAGGCTTAGTTTCCCTATGTAATTAAGATCCAACCCCCCCTCTTTCATATTTCGAATTGTAGACTTTATTGATCGCTTACCTCTGCCTTACTTTTAGCCAAAGGGGAAGACGAGACTAAGCAATCACAAGACCGATCCATCACATTCCGGGCACGCAGCTATTACTACTACCTTAGTAATTATTGGAATACTGTTGGAAGGTGTATTAGTAACACGCAATGCATAGCAATAAGCCAATTTGTTATCTGTTAACGAATTAAAAAATAAAACGTTAAAATTTTTTTGTTCTTCAAGGCAGCTCTCTCTTGGGAATTCACCCGAGGCAGTGCACCTTGCACGTAATCAAACAGGACGTGCACTAGTAGAAAGAAGAAGACTCATATTACATACAGTTTTCTTGCAGGGCCGTAGCTAGGGAGGGCTTCTGCCCCTTCTCACAAAGCTGAAAGGGCCCAAGAAGCCATGTTTTGCCTCATTACGCCCTTTCGGACTTTAGCCATGTTAAGGTCATTGGCCCCGGGTGTTCACGTCGGCCTGTGAGGTGTCATCCAGACTTTAAGATAAATATTTTGCAGCAAAGCATGAAGATTAAGCCAATCTTTATTATCAACGGCATGTAATCGTAAATAAATACAGATGCAACCATATTTACGTTGCCTTTTGTACTTAAAATATCAGATTGCCTGAGCGGGAATTAAACCTCGACCATGGTCCAAAGTCTTACCGCTAAACCAATACTTACACAGCATTGTCAGTATGGCTTAGCAGTAGGACTTCACCTTCGGTTCAATGCAGGCTGATATTTAAGTCCAAAATGCAACGTAAATGGGTTTGCATCTGTATTTAACACTTATCGAGCCGGTTTAGCTTTCTGTCCCCTTTAGGCATGTGATCACTCGCCCTGTTTAATGCCTACCAAAAAGGCTAGGATTGTAAAACGAAGTAAAATAGTATGTTAGATTTCAGTTCTCAAAACCTGATGGATCGTCGGTAATTTGGCTTATTTAATTGGAATTATATTTTACTTCTTTTTCAGTTAGCAATACTGCAAACTACATATTATATGAATTTACTAGAATTTTTAAATCTAGTTTTATTGCGGGATGGAAGACATGAGTGCTATAATATACCAATGACAAATGGAACGTATTTATGGTTTATGTGTTTGAAATTGAAGGCGCCATTTTGGGGCAAAAGTATAAGACACTGCTCACATTTTACTCAAGACTGCAAACATGGATTACATAAGTGTAAATTTTCTTAATTGCCCTTTAAATTCGTTCAAGTGCAAGCTAGCGAGAATTATTGCATTGCCTTGATTAAAACTTAAAATGAAATGATTAAAAATATCGAACGTTCGTCTATTTTGGTTTTTCGTAGTACTTACAATCAGTAGAAACGCAAACCAAAAGTCAGTAAAATCCCACCCGAATTTTACACTGACTTTTGGTTTGCGTTTCTGCTGATTGTAACTATTAGTATGAAATATATTTAATATGGTTTATGTGTTTGAAATTAAAGGCGCCATTTTGGGGCAAAAGTATAAAACACCACTCACATTTCACTGAAGACTACAAACATGGATTACATAAGTGTACATTTTCTTAATTGCCCTTTAAAACCGCTTAAGTGCAAGTTTGCGAAAATTATTGTATTGCCTTGATTAAAACTTAAAATGAAACTTGTGTTTGAAGTTGAAGGCGCCATTTTTGGGGCAAAACTATAAAACAGCAATCACGTTTTAGTCAAAACCACTAACGTAGAGTATTGCTAGTTTTACACAAGTGTATATTTTATTACTTGCCCTTTAAAACTGTTCCCGTGCAAGCTAACAAGAATTATTGTATTGCCCCGATTAAAACTTATTCTGGACTTGCAGCTATTGGCACGAACAGTTTTCCCACCATACTAACAATTACCTTTGCGTTGACAACCATCATTTTTCGAGTTGTCCAATTTCCCAAATTACACAACAAACTCTTGAACTTCCAACATCAAGCATTAATTAGCTTTTAATGTCTCTGGTTGCTGGCTGGAAGGCTGCCATCTGTCGAGGCGAGTGGAAACACTGCAACTCTTAGGTATTGACTACATGGCCGGTCGAGCCAATGTAATTAAAAATGTGTCTAATGGGACTTGAAATCTGACGCATTTAGTCTATGGACAGAGCAAGCGGGATTGGAGCACACTGCAAGAATTGTCTGTCTAAATGCTGAACTAAATAAATTTGGTAGTCCGCTTCTTGCGATATCCTGTGTCAAAATAGTGGTGGGATCAACTGAGTTAAAGGCTTGTGAGACATGTTCTTAATCGGCATAGTCCAGTTTGGTCCTCAAACTTCATTAAAGATTTTAACTCGGATGTCTATTATCTTTCAATAAGCTCGCTGGCTTAAACAAACTGATTATACAGAGAAAAGCCCCACACCACAGCTAAGCTGCACTCACAAATATCTTTCTCTTCAACTTCCTAATTATATTGAACTAGATGAACAGTGCATGCTGCACACGTGTTTGAATTTCCAGGATTTAACCTCACCTGGTTTCAGGGTTTCCTAGGAAAATAAACAGCATTTTACCTGGGTCCGACTAAATGTTACAAGACCACACAGGAAAGCAAACACGTAGTATAATGGACGCACACACTTTACAGTTGAATGTACTGTAGTCATCCACCTGAAGCAGGTAACTGTGAAGTGAGTTCGCGCTGATCTTATCAAAAGAACGAGCACACATTATGGAGCTAGAAAAAATGCATTAGAGCTCATATCCCCATACTCACAGCTGTGAAAGTACACAAATAAAAACGGATTAGAGGTCACTCGAACGCAACGAACTATAATTTGAACTCCAATTCCAGGGAATAAGGATTGTGACATGCCAGTCTCCATGGAAACTCGTACACGTACCCGAAGATGAAACAGAACGAAGATCCAAACCCACAAAACAGACGCCATAAACAGCAAAACGCCTACAAAATTGAAAGATTAAAAATACACACACAAAATGAACACGTATTACGAACTAGAACTAAAAAAGAAATCATCAAACATGCGGGCAAAAAAAAATGCCCAGCTGTAGTCTGCTTGTTTCACGAATTATATATACACACAAAGTATTAGTACACTATAGCTACTCACACGAAACAGACTTAAAATATAAAACAACAAACACAGACAAACAAAAACATGCGCGCACACACACACGCACACACACAAACATTAAACATTTCAAACACAAACAGTCTTCACTTTCTGACATAACCATTGAGTAAAAACAGTCCTTGTTCCCTGGAATTGGAGTTCAAATTATAGTTCGTTGCATTCGAGTGAACTCAAATTCGTCTTTATTTCTGTACCTTCACAGCTGTGAGTATTGGGAGACGACTTCTAATGCTTTTTTCCCTAAGCGGTGAAGCCGTTTTGGTTCAGTTATGTCATTGTAGAGTTAACAATGGTTTACAAGGCAATCAGGGATGCCACACTTGTGAACTCTGCAACAATTCTTGTTGGCACTAGCTTGGAAACAAATGAACTCGGCACGCGAAGGCCGCACTAACAAATTAAATACGCAATGCCATTGTATCGGGTGGCAATTTCGAGGCCCTCAACTTACAGTCTCTTCGTTTCAATGATTTTAGCTGAAGCACAAATCGTTTAAACCACGCGCCACGGCTGTTTGCCGTGACGCGCGTGTCACGTGAATGGGCTAGTCCACTCAGACGGCCAAAGATCTGCTGTTCTCGTTCGTCATTGGCTAGCTCACGATGACATCACGGCAAACAGCCGTGGTTCGTGGTATAGTAACTGAGTGCCCCATCATTACTGGGACAGAACTGGCAATGATAACGCCAACAAAAACTGATCGAAGCCGTAAAAATCGAAGTGCGCAGTAAACTACACAGTGTCACGTTCAAAGTGATTCACGATGTTTTACCTAATTTCCCGAACCAATTTTTTGAGCTGAATGAAATGGGCGTTTTTACCGGGTTCAGACAATTTTTTAATTCGCAGTTTCCCTGACATTTCCAGGTTTTTCAGGTGCATCCAAATGGCAATTTCCAAGATGTGTACAAGATGTTTAGTTAGGGGAACAGGCAGTATAGCTAATGTTTTTTTATTTATTAATATTTGTACGAAAATAATCCAACATCCCAGAAAATAGGTGTTTAAAGTGTCCACGGCCTATCTTGAGTTCGCCACAGAACGACACAGATAATCAATTGTATGTTTTTGGTAGCAGAGTGCCTTGTTGATATCAGAGATTGTTACAAAAACAATGGCGGTCGTCGACTAAAGCTGCCCCTTCCAGGAAGACGTAGCCGCTCTTAAATACCTGTAGGACTCAAGACAGGCCACGGACACTATAGAGACAAGTCAGTCCAGACGGGACTAAACGCATTTTCATCACAAATATTGGTACTAGCCTAAGATTTAGTTTATTGAAGTCATGTCTAAAATACTTCAACAATGAATAGGCTAACATGTTAAAGCACAAATTAAAATATTTGCTACTGATCTGCTAATTCAATGGAACTTACAGGTCAGACACAAAGGCTTTTTTTTTTCAAGTTTTCATGGTTTTAACAAAAAAATTCTAGCTTTCATTGAAATTTCCATGGGATTTGGCTCTACTTTCATTTTCCCTGAGATTTCGAGGATCTCCAGCTTTTGTCTGAACCCTGATTTACAAGAGGCTTGTCTCTTAAATTAATTGTACGGAATCCACACTACAATGCCGTGCAGAACTCTTTCTCCCACCGTTAGACTTAGGTAATGGAACAGCTTGTGTGAACTTGTGGTTAACGCTCCGTCCCTCCTAACTTTCAAACAACGCTCCGTCCCTCCTAACTTTCAAACAACGCTCCGTCCCTCCTAACTTTCAAACAACGCTCCGTCCCTCCTAACTTTCAAACTAAGGAGTGACACACATGTTGTTACTGAACTGAAATATGAATACGAATGAACTTTAATACGATTTTGAATGAACTTATTTATTATCGCGTGATGTATGTAATCCAATTTGCTGTGTTTTTGAATTGCCAAATTGCTTTTTGCTGCTTTTGGTTAAGTGTTAATTTTGTGCAATCTTTGTTTAGTGAAAAAAACGCTTTTGTTTTACCGAAGAATTTATTCTGTTTTCTAGTTTTTGACATCGGCACATTCCCACGGAAACTGCCGACTAATTGTTTGTTATGAATAAATAAATAAATAAATAAATAAATGAATCTTCAGGCGAAATTAACCACAGACACACCTACTTTTTTGGGCACAAAATGATGGTGGATAGTTTGATATATCAAAAACCAAAACTGGTAAAAGGGGCCGCCAAGTTCCGAATGGTTCGGCCCTTCAAATGAGTGATATCAACACACCAAAACATTCGCACCGCTTAAGAGTTCGAAGGTTAAATGAAAACTAGAACATTGAGCTACTTTTTTGGGCACAAAATGATGGTGGATAGTTTGATTGTTTGTACTTGAGTTTGTGCGGTCCGTGCCTTTTAGTTCACACCGCCTTCGAGTTTTTTTCACTTTTTTTTTCACATTACCAAATTTTCACATTTTTCACCCACAGCATCCGTGTCAGGCCACATGGCCACTTCCTAATTTCCACTGGTGAAGGTTAAATATCGCCATAAGCATCTCATGCCCTAGCTTGCTGTTTTCTCACATCTCCTTTCAAAATCCAAGTTCATGAAACAACAGACGAGGAAAGTAGGCCCCCCCCCCCCCACCCCCCACACACCATTTATCTCCGCCACCCACGCATTCTGTAAGTGGTGGAGTATCTTCCACTTGGCGCCCCATCTGTTACTTGTGTCCCCATGCATAGAAAAAATGAAATGAACGTGGGAACCAACTTTACACCCTGAATACATCCTTAACTCAATGTTATAAATTAAAATCGATAAAATTCTGCTGTTGATAAGATAGATGGATGGATGGATGGATAAGGAAACAGGCCTTTGACCAACGCAAGAGGTGCATTGTGAACAGCTGGAAAAAGGGAAAAGCACCTCGTGCAGCGCTTGGGAACTGAAGCATCACGACTGATGAGTTAGTTTTTAGATTTGAAAGGTCCGGTTTGAAATTCGGTACTGTAAATCGCCTACTGACAGCTCGGCAAGGCTACGCTACCCCCCCCCCCCCATGCTTCAAGGTCAGAAATCGGGAAATTAGCCCCTCCCCGTAACTAGGTTATTTTACGATTTCTGGACCTTAAAGGGATATACCTCCCAGCGCCATTTTTCTCGATCCTCCAGATCAAGTACGGCAACAAAGGTCTATCTCCTTACCGTTAGTCTTTCCCTTACTAAAAAATCCTTTTAAAATGTGGCGTCTAGGCGATTTTCTGTTGAATATAATGGAACTTTATTTACTAACGACCCGTCACTAAATGATGCATTGCGCGCGTACAATAATCATGAAGTTTCATCTCTGTGTGTACATCTACTAATTTTCTAATAATTACCACGAGATCTAAAATCTAATAGACTAATGCGGTAAAAATTAAAATTAATTATTCCAATAGATCGCCGAAGCAAAATTATAAGACACTAGCCTAGAAAATTATAAATTGTGATTTTAAAATAAGAGAATCATTCCGGTTTGTGACGACACAATCGTTGACTTGATTCTGTTTCGTGTACTATTCACAAAGCAGCTATGCGAGAAACGCAGCTACCAACCCATCAGCCGACCTTGGCACTGTAATTGCTCGGGTGATGATTTGCGCGTAGCTGTAATTTGGCACGCGGAATGTTATAAGGCAGGCCGGGTGTCCCTTTAATTGGTACCGTATTGCGTGGTAAATAAACTCTATGGCACGGAAACCTCCCGCACCTATAAATAGGCAGGTTTACGTGCCATCGAGGAGCAGCCGCCCCACAACGACGTATAATCAGCAGATTGAAGAAGCCGTGAATAAGGCATCCGACAAGGCGTCAAAGGGCTGACCTAGTCCGGTACGCCACTCTTATGCAAAGGGACGGCATAGGTTCGGAGAAGGAGTAAATTGGAGCCTAAACAACAAACACTTGTCGACTCAAGTCATTCCTAACCCAAAGCACATCCCGTACCGTCACAAGCTTATTAGTTTACTAATTTATTTATTTACTTTGCTTCATGCATGAAGGTTTTAATTATTTTTTGGTGCAGGAAAACCACGATTGAAACATTGATTTTCACGAATGTATGAAGCTTTTCGTCAATTTCGATCAGAACAAATTACGGTTTAAAATGCTTTCAGGTCTGAAATCACGAAATTACCTATAGTTATCACCGCGACTTATGTCAATTTATGCCACTAATCGCCGCACAAAAAAAAGTTGGAAAGAATTTATTTTTCAACAGAACACCCCCCACAGGAAGTTACACGAAAAGTCGCAAAACTGATCACTATTCACTGCAGTGGCGCTGCGATCCGCACTACCAAGTTCAGCAAACGATACGTGGGAACGATGCTTATCCCAACCAAGGACCAAATCGATATTTCTATCTGATAGGATTGACTAACACAAAGCGGTTGAATCCCTATCCTCCACGCATTTTGCACACAGCAGGGCAGCTGGCACAAAACGCTTTCCACAATAACACGAGTGTGACGAATGTTCTAAAGTTAGCACATTTTCCTTGCTTAGCAAACTATTGCAACAACACATTGTTCACGCGTGGGATAAGGAAGCGCCATAGGATTTTGCAATATGGATAATTTTAGTTTTCAGTGTTTTAAGCTATTAAGTCAGAAGATATGGGCCAAAATATCCGAATTAACTGAGACATCCCCCCCCCCCCCCCCACCTCCCTACTTAGTTTAGTTATTATTGTACATCGAGCCACCCCTCAAATTAGCGAAGCTTTCCAGCGTGCGGCTGCCCTACAAGTATATTTTTGTTTTGTCTCGAATGAATTATTTCTGGGACCGTTGTACTTGGTTTTAGAACTCAACGGAGAAGAGTTGAAAATACGTTCCTTATCAACCTTTAGGTTTCAAGGTTACATAGTTATGGAGGCCAAGGTTTAAGACGCATACGTCATTCTCTCTGATTTCTTAGATTTAATTCAGCCTACTAGGCATATATTCAGCTCTGAAAATCTCACAATACATATTTTCGTTGGGTTCTGAAATTTAATTCAGAGTATTTCTTGTGACACCATCGCTTATGAGATTGCAGCCCTGTGGTGCAAACGAATCCAGCACTGATCTGTATGAGCGCATCTGGATAGCTCTACCACCCCCCACACAATATCTGCTGTAAAATGATAAAATGATAAAAGAAGCAACCGCTTTGATTCAAAACGCGTAACACCATTTGTAATTTTTATTTTTTTCTATTCACTACATTGAAAGAACTTTCACTATGGCATGGCAAATGGCTTCGTGTTGTTCATATCGTGCTCGAGGCCACTAGCCTTGTAGATCGGGCTCCCTTACAGAAACTTATAAAACGGTTTAGACATCCAATCGAAAACTCGGAATTTCTCCGAAGTAGGTACGAATTCCATTCTCAAACTATTTAATGCATCAACACTCCCTCCCTTGCCATGGAATTTCAACCAAACCAGAATACAATTGCAAACATTATCGTCTCACAAACAAACAAACCCCCACACACAAAAAAAATCCAAAATCGGTTGAGTAGTTGACCTCACCCCCTCCACTTGCTCGTCATATTCATTTAGGGACAAAATTCAATACTATTTCAAGCAATGTGAACAAAAAAAATAGGATCATATTAAAAACACCAACTATGTGTTGAAGTTGGGCTGGTAAGAGTGCTCAGTGTGCTTTGAATATTATTGTTTTGTCTAGCACGTTAGGTGCACCTTGTGCGCACAGAGATTCTCAAACATGGCGTCGTCGACTTCAACTTCGTATGGGAAGTGGTTTCAAGTGGTGTAAACTTGTAAACTGAAGCTCACGAGCCCTCACGTTCGTTTTTGAATGTGTGCATATAAAATAGGATTGGTTGTAATCACAGTTCAAGGCGGGAAGAAAGTGTAAAACTATGTCTAGTAGATTATGTTTAACAAATGTGTAAATCATGACCACAGTATGATTTATAGATATAAATCATTGGTAAATCAGTAAATCGAGGGTAAATCGCTGTAAATTCGTAAATCACGTGAATTAGTAAATCAATGTAAATCCTCTGTAAATAAGAATAGAGCGGTAAATCAAGTACAAGCGAGTGGCGATCGCGTTGGCTTTGGTACGATCGTTTTGTTTGGAAATGGATTGTAAATCAGTAAAGCAAATCACCTTAAATCAAGAAAACATAATTCAGTAAATCAAAGAAAAAACAGTAAATCATTGGTAAATCAAGCACACTAGTCAAGTCTTTGTCGGAACCCTTGTGGGCAAGGCAGTAGTCCAACACCACCACTAGTGCACCTTGCAGGCATCACAGGCCTTAGGCCATAACTGAACACTCGATGAAAAATAATACAACGTCATTTCTTTGCCATGTCCGAGTTTAGGCCAGGAAAATCAACCACACTGATCCATCAAGCCTCGAGTTTCACGTTTCACACAATTTTAAGGCAGCTGAGTAAGATGTTAAAATCTTTCTTACCTTGGCTTATCACCAAATTGTTCCTTGAATTGATCCAATGTCTGATCCAATTCGTCTTGAGTTACCAAGTATCCTCTGTCGTGGCATAACTAAAAACAAAATTAAGAAAATGGAAAGTCGTTAATTCAAAGTACAATAAATAGTACTAGTATCCCAAAAGGTTTCCAAAATAAAGCGGCAAAGTGTCGGTTTTCTGTACACTCCCTCCTCTTTTTCAACGAAAATGTTGAGGCGCACACCTCTAACACGCACGTCTGCAACAATGAATTCTATTATATAACTTAAAAGTAGTAACCAACACAATTGCCAGTTAAAAATGTATCAGCATTTAAGCCTAGTTTTAGATTTTAGGCCTAATTGTTAATTTAGGCCTAACAATTAGGCCTAAATTAATTTGGCCTAATGTGGTAAGTAGCAGCCAACAGAGTTCATTTATGCATCATGGTGTCGACCGTTTTAGATGAAGCAAATTAACGAAGTCCTTTAGTTTTTATTTTTAACGGTTGCACTTCTTCCTGTAGTGATTAAATACGACGATCAAATGTGATTATTTCATTGAGTTACATCGAGAAAGCCAATTAGCTATACGTAAGCAACGATGTTTTAATTTGCCATGTTTTTGAAAGTCCACTTGACTGCCGTTGAAAAAGGCAACGAACGGACGGACAAAGTCGTTCCTGTAGTCTTCCCCGCTAAAACAACGAACTTACCAATTTTAGTACCATTTCTTCTCACTAGATGCCGTTGTTAGCAAAGTGAGTTAACTATTTTCACTTGTGTGGGAATATCTTTAATTTCTTTCCTAAAAAGAATTGAGTTCCTTAAAAAATTGCGAGCAAAAAAGGCAAAAATATAACTATTGAAAAATGGACGACTTAAAATGTAAAATGTATTATTTAAACGGGAATAAGGTTGACACACTTGGCTAACAACGGCATTTAGTACTCGTACTAAAATTGCAAACTAAAATTCTGTCTTTTTACTGCATAAAATCTGCGCACCGGATTTTAATCGTTTTACGAGTAAAAAATACCTATTATTGCGATAAATTATACTGTGAATCCTTATTTTCCCTGTAGACTGGTGACCATTCTAATTCTATTGTACTCGGGAAGAATGGAAGAAGATGGATGTAGATGGAAGAGGACGTCAAGTAGGGATAGACAGATATTAAAATCGATATCGGTATTTACAGATATTTACAGAAATCCGTAATCACTACATTAGATTTACATTGATTTGCAGATTTGCTGGGATTTGTAAGGATTTGCCAGATTTTTACGGATTGCAAGATTTCATGAAGATGTACAAATTTGTAGATTTCATTTATGTTTGCTGATTTGCAGTGATTTGTGTGGATTTGCAGATTTTACTGGATTTGCAAGCATATTTGCAGCATTCGTATTGATTTGCACTGATTTGCTATGATTTGTAGGATTTACAGAGATTTTCAGATTTCACGTAGATTGCAAATCCGAAATCAGAGAGCGAACGTGATTTCAGCCAGAGTCAAGAATGAACGTCCTTAGGCAATAACAGACGAAGTTCGTTTTAAGTTAATAGAAGCTGCCGAATTTTAACAGGAAACTCCCGTAGTTAAAGGATGGGTAATCAACACAAAACCTTTGGAGTTTTTACCACGTCTTAAATAACCGAAATCACAAAAAGGAGGAGGGACCAACAACAAAAAAAAAAAAAATAGGCAAAGCGAATAAAACCATAAAAATAATAATAACCAACCCGACAGGTTTTACGCATCTAAAAATCGATGGTTATAGAACGCCATCAAACGACAACATCCAACAAATATCCATACAACTCCTAAAAATGGGTGCACGTTTTACACACCACGTCCTTTAGCAACAGCGGCGCAACCGGACGCCATCAGTTGATGTTGACGGTGGCTCCCCCTATGCAGCGGGGCATCATCCAGCGACCAAAATGACAAACACAATGACCGCCACTACACGCCAACGCTGCCGGGCGCCACAATATTTATGCGACCAAAACTTTAATGTACATCCCGTTTCTATGCATAACGTGTGTCGACACAAGAAAAGGCAACCCATTCCAAGAGGTAGGGGGGGGGGGGGGGGGTCGGGTGGCGCCTTTCAACGTACGAGGAGCTGAAACGGCTGCTCAAGTCGCGCGCAATGCGCATGCACGGAAAGAGGGGTGCATGGGATAAAAACACCTCCACTCTTGGTTGCAGATAAAGCCTAAGAAAGGGGACCTCAGCACTTTTAGAGACGAGGGGGTGGTGGTGGTGGGGGGTGGACTTGAGGTGCCTACTTTCTTGGATCACCTTTTCTTTAGCTTATATACAACGGGCTTGCAAGGGACCAACTGACAAGCTGGCACACGAAAGAGACAAAAGATCATCACAAACCAGTTGCAGATGGCTGCATGTAGATGACGTGCAGCTAGCAGCACAACGGGTATATCAACGGTTGCTTGATTAGCTAGGCTAAAGAGTGGGCGAGCGAGCGAGCGAAGTAAGCGCGGTCACCAATTAGGCTTTCCTTGGCTTGAATTAGGCCTAACCGTTGGACGAACAATTTGCCCAAATAAAGAAGAAATCACGAGGCAAAGGATAAACGAAGCAAGTAGTCTGTATGAAGACTGGCCTTGTGAGGATACATGATTCACTAAACTGAGAAAGAAAGAAAAGACAACTGCCCCAACTGGGACTCGAACCCAAGACTTCCCGCTTACTTTTTGCCCTAGTTCATCGTCTCGAGCGATGACGGCCGACTACCGATTGTGTGTGACGTTAATTGCAAGATGTAGGGAATCGGTAAACAATACCACCCCAAAGACAAACCATACATCGATTTTAAATAACTGCAAACGTTATGAACACGAGAAAACAGCAAAAAATAAAGTGGCGGCGCTCAGGCAGGGAAGCATCTCAAACAACTCACTGCAAGTCAGTCAAGCAAACTGTCTGTGAGTTTGCTTGAAATGCCTCTCCGCCTTTATTTTTTGCCATTTTCATCTGTCCATATTTCGTTTGGTCTTTTCGGCTAGTGTTGTCTAACGATTTCTTACATCTATCAAATTTACACCAGTGGTCAACGACGTTCAGGTAAAAAGAAAATATGATTACTTTGAACGGACATTCAAAGGTCAATCAAACAGAAGTGATGACCTTGAACGGACATTCAAAGGTCAATCAAACACACGTGTGACCTTGAACGGACGTTCAAAGGTCAATCAAACGCACGTGGTGAGCTTGAATGGACATTCAAAGGTCAATCGAACAGACGTGATGACCTTGAACAAACATTCAAAGGTCAATCAAACGCCCGTGATGAGCTTGAACGGATGTTCAAAGGTCAATCAAACGCCCGTGATGACCTTGAACGGACATACAAAGGTCAATCAAACACACGTGATGACCTTAAATGGACATACAAAGGTCAATCAAACACACGTGATGACCTTGAACGGACGTTCAAAGGTCAATCAAACGCCCGTGATGAGCTTGAACGGACATTCAAAGGTCAAACACACGTGATGACCTTGAACGGACATACAAAGGTCAAT
The DNA here is from genome assembly GCA_023313725.1 of Lithobius niger. NCBI lineage: Eukaryota > Metazoa > Arthropoda > Chilopoda > Lithobiomorpha > Lithobiidae > Lithobius > Lithobius niger. The sequence continues at coordinate 20,558 of JAHWFP010170857.1, forward strand.
CAAACACACGTGATGACCTTGAACGGACATTCAAAGGTCAATCAAACAGAAGTGATGACTTGAACGGACGTTCAAAGGTCAATCAATCGCCCGTGATGAGCTTGAACGGACATTCAAAGGTCAATCAAATGCACATGGAAACCGAACCTCTGACGATTCCACGTTTCATTTTGATTGGAGATGTTACAATGAAACGGTAGACCGTGGTCCATTAATTCTGTTACACCCTGCGTATCACGCGATATGTATCATAAAATATATAAATATATACTAGCTGTACCCCCGGCGTGTGTTACGCCGGG
>JAHWFP010170858.1:0-13796 GCA_023313725.1 Lithobius niger
TCGTTCGGATCTTTCCAATGTTGCAAATCACAAATTAATACGACGAAGCGTTAGAACGTTAGAGACAAAAACAAACAAACAAAATCTACGAATTTCGACGTAAAACAGTTTACAAGCAACACATATCGATGGGCGTGTAGTTTTACATAAGGTCTGCTACCCTAAAAAAATTCCGCTAAATGGGTCAATGATTTCATTAGATAAAACAGTATTAGGCTAGTATGTGGAAATTTTCATGTTTCAATTATTATTATTATTATTATTTTGCCCATAACTTTCCAATGCTTTATCATATTGGTTTGGGGTTTTCACCTTGTAAATACTTTTTTGTGCTAATCTTTACAGACAAAATATGTGTTGGTATGACAAACAAATAAACATTTATGTAAATTTGATGCGTTTTAAGGCACAGAATGATAAACCACCTCTTACAAAAATATTTATGTGGTCGTGCAGTGGCGCGATGCCTGTTGGGGGGCTCTATAAGCACTGCAGGATCATGGGGGCCCCTTTTACACAGTCGATATAAAAATAAGGCATCCCAGTGAAAGGAATGATTCCCCCTCTCTGGGAAAATGATGGTGGAGATAATGCGATCGGTTATTTCATTAACAACGGCAGAAAGCAATTAAAGAATTAACTCAACAAAAAACGGCTTCTTCGCCGTTTAGAAAAAAAAATATTAGAGCTCGTATCCCCATACTCACAGCCGCGAAGGTACACGAATAACAACGGATTAGAGTTCACTCGAACACGATGAACTATATTTTGAACTCCAATACCAGGGAACAAGGACTGTTTTTGATCAATGGTTATGTTAGAAAGAAAGTCTATTTCGTGTGAGTGGGTGTATGCGTATTTTGAGTGCATTTATTGTGAAGCAAGAAGACTCCTAGTTAAGGCAATTTGTTTGCCTGTGTTTGTGTTTGAAAAAAAATAAATACGGATGCAAACTTATTTACGTTGGCTTTTGGACTTATATTTCAGACTGACTGAGCGAGGAATCGAACCCACGACCTTTGAAATCAAAGATCGAGGTCCTACCGCTGAACCATACTGACACCATACTGCCTTTGTGTTTGAAAGTAGTTTGAGGTGGTTATTTCTAGTTCGTTTGAGTAATATCGCGTTCATTTTGTGATTGCAGTTTTATCTTTCAATGGTGTAGCGTGTTATATTGAACCTGTAGTTTTTTACTACCTATTATTCTTGGTTTCTTTATGGAAATATGAATTTAAGATCATGGTCAACGTACGCAGTTTAATTTTGATTAATGCGCCTACGCAAAAAAGGCGCCACTGTACAAACTATGCCTCATATTTTTATGCTTTCCTCACAAGATCAGCATCCTGTTGACAACAATTATTGGTCTGTGCCGATTATATCTCTGTCTGAGAAGATAGTTAGTGGCACTGGAAACCACAATCGCATAATTTAAACTTCGTGTTGGAAACATCTAATTATTCGCTAAATAACAGTTGATTAAGTATGATGATTCATATAGTATGTGTTACATGTATCGGGCTCGACACGGCAAATTAGTTAGCGTGCAACTAGAACAGCAGATTGAATAATATCATTACTCCGGGAGCCTCGCGGAATATCTTCGTGTAAAACTATCAAAATAAGAGGGTTCGCGCACACCATCAATAACAATTTTCCAGACTTTGCAAGGCGAACTTTCTTCTCTTTTCCTCATACCGTATGCATTCGCTATTTAAGGCACTTATGTCCCAACCAAATTCGTTTATCTTCCTTACCGGTTGACTTACTGAATTATAATTGCAAAATTTCCAGACAAGATGAAATCGAGGCTCAACATAAAGAATGAAGGAGAAAAAAATTGTCCAATAAAAGTTTTCATCCTTATAGAAACGTGACAACATAGACGGAATGGGTCACTTTTTTAACCTTGAACCAGTGACCCAGAGTGACCAGTGAACCACATTGACCCACTGTTGGTCACCAGGATTTACCCAGTAACCAAACTGGACAACTGACCAGGATCGACCCACTGGCCAGGATTGACGCAGTAAACTATAGACTGACGACCCAGTTTGAGTCACTGACTGACCCGGATTAACTTAGTAATCCGCATTGACCCATCTGGCGCGGATTGACTCAGTGACCCACATTGACCAACTGACCCAGAATGACCCAGTAACTCGGACTGGCCCACTGAACTAGAGTGACCCAGAGACCCAGGTTGACCGGGACCTGGATTGAGCCACACGTTCTAACTGACCCATTCTGGCACTCACGTAACTTTCTCATTTAGAAAAAAAAACTAGTTAACGGTTTATTTACAGAAAAAGGTTTAATGTGTCCTACTCAGTTCAATTCCAGTTTATATAGAACAAAAGCGATGTTTTACACTGTAACACACTCATACCTTCGACCCTCACTCCCTCGCTCCCCCCCCCCCCCCAAAAAAAAATAAAAACCCTCGTAGAGCATATTAAAAAAAATGTTTTTAACATGGTGAAAAAAATTTATTTTGTTTAATAGATCAACCAGCGTGTCAGAAACTTCGCCGCATGACGTCGTTTTCACCCACTTGGTGAAAATTTTGCCGCATGCTACAATTATGTTTCGCCGATTCACATCGCTGTTACGCCCGGTTAATAAACCACGACACCCCCCTGTTCCTTGTACTCAGCGTAAAAATGAATGAGACTATAGAGTTTAAAGGTAAACCTACAAAAAAGTTTTTCATATCTGAGCTTGGCAAGTTTTTTTTTTTTTTAATACGCAGTTGCTTCAATTTTGATGAAAAATAAATATAAACGCTGCCCGCTTGAATGTTATGGTCGATTCTGCTGGTACCTCCTGTTAAACAAGAGAATTTTTTTTTTTTTGCCGTGAGTGAGATTTAAAAAAATATTGAATGTACTCTGCCAATGGTAAAAAGGACTTAAACTACTTACAGGGGGCTGGCTTGTTCAGTTTGTAAGCGGATTGCAGATAACTTTCTCCTGCAAGTTTTTTGTCTTCTGTGCAGCCGAAATGGCTTAGAAAACTGTAGCAACGACTTTGTCAGTCCGTCTGTCTGTCTATCTTTCCATCCGTCCGTCGCCTTTTTTCTATTCTTGAACGTTACCGGATAGAGACAAACGGTTTTCACCATTAGATTCAGCGTCCAAAAATCCGTTAAGAGGAATGAAAAAAAAAACCGAAAGTACGAAACGGAAGTGATCACAAATGACCGGTAGTGGCCGACAAGTAATCCCACCATCTGCGGAACGGTAACAAACAGAGACAACGTTTTCACCATCACATTTAGCGTCCAAAAATTTAGTTAAATGGAATAAAAAAAAAAGCCGAAGTATGAAGCGGATGTGGTCCGTAAGTGACCGGAAGTGGCAAGCAAGTAAGCCCATCATCTATGGAACAGTACCAGCTAGAAACAAACGGTTTTCACCATTAGATTCAGCGCCCAAAAATTCGTTAAGAGGAATAAAAAAAAAAACCCGAAAGTATGAAGCGGAAGTGATCACGAGTAACAGGAAGTGGCCGACAAGAGTAATCCCACCATCTGCGGAATGGTAACAAATAGAGGAGACAACGTTTTCACCATCACATTCAGCGTCCAAAATTTAGTTAAATGGAATAAAAAAAAAGCCGGAAGTATGAAGCGGATGTGGCACATAAGTAACCGGAAGTGGCCCATAAGAAACCGGAAGTGGCCCATAAGTGACTGGAAGTGGCCCGCAAGTAAGCCCATCATCTATGGAACAGTAACCAGCTAGAAACAAACGGTTTTGACCATCAGATTCAGCGTCCAAAAATTAGTTTAAAGGATAAAAAAAAAACGGTAGTATGAAGCAGAAGTGTCCTACAAGTGACCGGAAGTGCCGACAAGTAAACCTATGGAATGATGCCGGCTAGAGACAAACGGTGTTCACAATTAGATTCAGCATCCAGACAATTAAAAAAAAATGGATTAAACAAATCGGAAGCATGAAGCGGTTTGGCCCGAAAGTGGTGGGAAACTACAGAAGACCGGTTGCAACTAGGTAGTCGCTGCAGCCGCTTATTGCGAGCAAAGACAAAGTTTCCTATACGCAACAGACATTCCCGAAAAAAAATTCAAGAATGTTCCTCGTCGTACTCGAAAATTCAAGTACTTCATGGTCCGGAAAACATTTAGTAATATTTCTAACACTTTCAAATGTTGCTTGCTAGGCTTGCGCAAAGCTTGAGTACATTTTTTTTCCCATTAGTACATGGTATACTGCCTCTTAATTTCTCCACATCGGGAATGCCAATATTTTTATGCTGTTGCAGAAGCCATTATTGACTGTTAAAGTTTCATGCCATTGGTGTGAAGACACTTTCCTCCACTTTTTCGCTCAAAACTACATTTTTTTTTTGGCGATGCCATTTTGCCAAAATTGGACGGAATAGAGTTGTTGACGACGCAGCTGCCGTTTTGGAAGGAAACCTCACACGCGCCAACAAAGAACGTTTTGGCGGGAAGAGGAGGCTTGGGAGGAGTGTAGATAAGCTTCTCTGAACATCCAAGGACGTAATGGTTGAAAATTAACTGGTTCAATTACTGGAACTCGATCTCGTGACGAGAGGATTTCGACTTCCTCATTTCGGTGCGTCCGTGTTTGGGTGTACGTCCTTGTGTTTGGATGCGCTTAAACAGACAAAATTGGGGGGAGGGGGACAGAAAGGGGTAAGAATAAAAGTCCTTAGACCTCTCAAGGAAAGAGTAGGCACCTATTTAAGTACCATTGACAAACAGACCCCTTTCCATCCAAACTTCATAAGTGAGATACTATTTTGAACGGGTTCGTTTAAAATGCTCATTCTCACAAAAGGAATACAGATACTTCGTATTCGCGAATTTTAGACAGTCCTTAAAAGGTGTTAGAGTACGCTTCGATTGTCTTCATCAGGCGATGCGATGATGGCTGATGGGTACAGTAGGCTGCGGCCAGTCCGAAATCGAATTTCAGCTTGAGCAACGATATAAATAGAAGAAAGAAAAAAAACAACACACTGAACGCCTGATGAAGACTGTCGAAGCGTATTCCGACACCTTTTAAGGACTGTCGAAAATTCGCGAACACGCCGTATTTGTGTTCCCTTTGTGAGAATGAGCGTTTTAAACGAACCTGTTCAAAATTTTGTTGCATCTCTCATAGTAGCAGAAGACCGTTTCGTGTATTTAACTACAGTTATACCACACGCCATGGCTGTTTGCATATCACGTGACTGGGCTAGTCCAATCAGACGGCCAAACAGCCGTTGTTCTCGTTCGTCATTGGCTAATTCATGGTGACGTCACGGCAAACAGCCATTGCGCATGGTTTATACAATTTTATACAGTGTCCCACCTTCCCGCCGGAATGGAATCATACCACAATGGTTGGTTTCCAATGGTTTTCATACGTCGTGTTCGCGAATTTTCGACAGTCCTTAAAATATGCTTCGACTGTCTTCATCAGGCGTTGTGCTGTTTTTTTCTTCTTCTATTTACGTCGTTGCTCATGCTGCAATTCGAATTCGGACTGGCCAGCAGCCTACTGCGTATTCCAACACCTTTTAAAGAGTGTCGAAAATTCGCGAACACGAAGTATTTGTATTCCTTTTGTGAGAATGGGCGTTTTAAACGAACCTGTTCAAAATTTTGTTGCGAACTCTCATGGTAGAAGACGACCGTTTCGTGTATTTAAAGCGAGATACTGCAGCCATTGTAAGTAAGAACTAGAAGATGCTTGAAATGTGCTTGAAATGTCTTCTAGCTGCGGAAAGACAATTTAGAAAATGATGTTATACTTTCTCAACTCTCAGTAATGCTAGACTAGTTAGTTCTTACAAGATCACGTAAAAGTCAGAGAGTCGTGGTGTTACTTTGAATTTTGAACAAGACCTTGTTTTGATCGGAGACTGGTTCATCGAGAACCTTTTAACCTTAAACCTTAAAGTAATTATATAATTTTTTCACTGAAAGAGAGATGTGAACCAACTGTAAATAACATAAGAATGCATAATTGTTCCATGCAGCAAAACCTGCCTACGCAACAGTTCTCCAAAAAAATGAATGATGTACGATACCTTGGCGTAACCTTGGACAATATGTTAAACTGCAGGAGTCAATTAGTAGAGTTATTAGTAGGCTCAGGGCCGTGTTATATAAAATGTACTATCTTAGAAAACATGTTTCACTTGACACGCTAAACATGGTTTATTTTATACTTACAGTACTCTATTTACATGCTGGGGTGGAACGTATATGAATACTGTTGCTCCAGTCATGAAGCTTCAAAATAAGATCGTCTGAGTAATGACATTCACAACAAAACATGAACATTCGGAACCTATTTTTCAGCAGCTAGGTATTCTGCCAGTTCGCTATACTTATTGTGTTACAATTCGTTTTGGGAGGAATAACACTTATACTACAATTCGTTTACTAACGAACTACCACACTAGGAGTGAATCGAACAACTACATTACTCAGCCTAAAGTAAAAAATAAAAAAAGATGGCATAAATACATTTACTTGGCAGCAAGCTATACAGTAAGTAGTGTACCAAACAACTTAAATGAAATTGTTGAGATTTACCCATTCAAAAATCTTTGTTGAAATGGCTACTGGGCCTTAATACTAACTCTATAGAAAAGTTATTCAAGATTTTAAACCAAATTTTATATTTCACAATAAGTGTGTCTTACATTGTCAATCCATCCTTGTACATTATTTTATAATTCGTTTTGTGCTTATTGTTTAGTAGTTTTATTATTTTTTGTACGTTGTAAAGTTTTGCAACGACTTTTTCTTTTTATAGTATGTTTTTTATCTTTTTTACTTTCTTGTGTGGTACCCTATATGCTACACGCCGGCATCAGCTCTTGTCGGTTGTGGGCACATACTGTATTACTGCGCTGTTACTCGCCTATTTACGCTTACTTTTTTACTTTGTATGTTAGGTTAGGCTAAAGGATTTGAATCATGCATGCCTTTTGGTGCACCTCCTTCGTTATACCAGTATTACGAGTTAAGGTGTGACATCACAAATCGTGTGAAATTGGTTACATTTGCCTGGAATCCAGAGCCGTCCATGGACAAATCGAAGCAGAACCCTGTCACAATTTAGTGATTACTGTTACGTCTCGTTCTTGTTGCATTTTTCCACCAGTTCCTGAACCGTACGAAAAAACTAGGTCTGTAACGCAGCGTGCTCTTGAAATGTTGGAGCGAAGCGTGTATAGCTATTTATTCTACTTGTAATAACCCTTCTATCATTTGTGGAAAACATAATATCTCTACACGAATTGGACATTGAATTTTGAACTTCTTTTCCACACAAGCGTTGATGCAGCGCCTTTTCCATTGCTACGATTGTTCCGTGAGAAAATTGCCTCATTCCATCTATCTGCAGCTTAAAAATGTGCTCCAACAATGCAACGTTGTGCTATTTCAACAATGGAAAGATGTTTGCACAAACATTGGGATTTGCCAGGACGGCTCAGAATTCTGTACAACATAAATTTGAAGTATTCTTTCTATATTCAATGTCCAATAATGTACAGTATTGGATAATGAATTTTGAACACTTCTTTGCCAGACAAATACTGATGCAGCACTTTTTCCTGGACGTAAACTCCATTGTTACGATTTAGCACTGTTACATAAGAAACTTGCGTCATTCGAACCATCTGTAGCTTAAAAACGTGCTGCACCAATGCAACGTTGGTCTTTTTCAACAATGGGAAAAGATGTTTGCACAAACATTTGCGCCTACCAGGAACGGTTAATATGTATGCAGAATTCAGTACAACGTTTGAAGTATTCAAAATTCAATGCCCAATAGTTCAATTAATTTACAATGAAGGATTGCAAGCTTTGCATTGCCCAATACTTAGGGGCCCAACCACAGTGCCTATATTGCTGTTTCATAATCGATCTCGTGAGATATATGATTCAATTACTATTCGTCAAATAGTTTCGCAGGCGATACTGCAACATATGTGGGTGCTAAACCATATTCAGTACCACCTATACGTCACCTATAGCCTTGTCGATTTGTGAACGTCAATACCGATAGGCGGCGGGGATATTAGTTCGTATGGCTACTCCTCCCCGTCAACGCCACAGCTATACATATATGAGGGACAAGTTGGGGAATGTAGTGTGGGGGTCAAGCAGTAAGTTCGGGTATATCCAAATTAAAAACGTAGCTGATGGAACAAGGCAGGAAGTGTATGTTCAGTTTAAGAGGTGTTTTAATTATTTTAGAGCGGTGTTCAGATCAGGCTCGTCTGACTTATGGGTGGGGACTGTAGCCTTAGCTTAGGGCCTTAATTGGAATGCCACAAATGTTAGGCTTACCTGGATTGATCAAAATGAGGGCACATCTTGGGTTATTGTTTGGTTGAAACAGATAGTATTGATTTCTCCGGGTAGCAGTGCAACATTGACTACAGGGTTGGTCAAGATTGAATTAAAGTTAGGGAAATTAGGACAAAAAAAGGGAATATTAATTCTAATTATCATGCCGCAATTAGCTTTGGATGTAAGACGTTGGAGGGTTCGTGGTGGAATGAATTCTAGGTTAATAACTAATTGTTGGGAGCACCAAGCAGAAGACCAAGCGAGCTCGGGCCAATACAATTGACGTCAAACATTCAGTACAGACGATTCATAGCTATCGTATGTAGTTACAACAATTGATCAAATAGCAGGTTTAAAGGGTTTAACGAGCGTTAACCACTCCTGGTCATCTGCCCGAAGCCCTAAGGCCCTATGTCTGCAACAGCAAACATATAGCATTATCTCAACTAACAATGAATATTCAAAGGGTTTAACGAGCGTTAACCACTCCTGGTCATCAATGAATATTAAATTTGAAGTGACAATGGGACATTACAAATTGACGTCATGTGGACCTTTGGTTTGGCAGATTTCACAAATGACGTCATCAACGTAACCTTGCTGGGGTGGCATAATTCCAACGTTGAGGTCCGAAATTAAACTCTCAACAAGGCGATATGTAACTACGGCTGTCTGAGTCAGCATGCTGTATTTTATTTAAAACCCGGTTAAAACCCGGTGAAATTAATGTATTAATGACTCTGTCATGTCGTTCAAGCACAATTCCCACGGGAGCTGCGACACGAGCATGTAATCACTCTCCTACAGGGCCGCGCTGGCAGGAGGGGTTAAGCAAGCGATGCTCTCCTAAAAAACCAAGCTGCAGCCAGCCTTACTTAGCATAGATCGCAGATCTCAACGGAAAGGCTAACGATCGGATAGGCGTAGCTTGCGTGTTCATGGAGGCGGGTATCAACTCTCTTTCAAAAGGCTCCGATTATGAATGGTACAACGCCTCCTACTGGGAGCTCCGATATATTTTTTATGTTGGTACTGGCCGGTGGTCCGGATGCCCTGCAGTATATGTCTTAGACGATCCAATTGAGTTGTGTAACTTTCAGCATGGTTTCTTTCTCTTGTCAGCAGTAGCGTGCACAGACATCCGAGATGGCAGGGGCAACTTTCAGTAAAAGGGCATGCTGAGGCTTTATTTTTTTGGGGGGGAGGGGGGAGGCTTTTTTTAATTTTGCTTGTCACTCACTTTTTTACCCCTTTTGGCCCCTTTCTTGGGCTTCCTGGCCTTCTTTTTTGCCCTTTTTAGGGCTCTAGGCCCTTTCTCCTCGCTTCGACCAGCATTTTTCAGTGTAGAAAAGCAAAATAGGGCATATTTTTTCTTCAAAAAGGGCAGGGACAATGCCCCCCTTCCACTCCATCCCCCCCCCCAGTCTACGCCACTGCTTGTCAGATCAGTCGCCGAGCTACGATATGTCCTTGATCAAGCTCGCGACAGAGCATGTGCAGGGAGGTGCCCTAACTTCCCTGTTCTTCGTCGCGGCATGACGTTAACTGTTCGTTAGATGAGTTGGTGAAATACAAACGTTATTTGCGTCAAACGTTATGCAAATTACACGACAGAAAACAACAATCATTATAACAAAATCAGAGCAATGCCTTTAACCATTGTTATATCTGGTAACGATAGTGCCAGAGCTATACTGTTATATCTGGTGAGAACTAATTCCCCGTGCCGAGCCGTACCTTACCGTGCTGGAAACACCGGTTCTCGTCAGATCGCCAAAGTTAAGCAGCATTGGTCCCGATTTCCACTTGGGTGGGTGACCACCAGGCAATCCAATCCGGGTGCTGCAGACATAGGTCGTTAGGGCTTCGTCGGGCAGATAACCGGAAGTGGTTAACGCTCGCTATACAAAACCCTTTGAGCCCTTTTTTGATGGAGCTGTTGTGCAGATAACCTAGCTTGGATTCGTGCTCCTTGCAAACAATCAAACAAACATCAAAGGAGCTAGGCCATTCCCATGTTAATTACGTGGAAGATTGGGAATTCGTCTTTCGGTTACGGTTCCTCTGTGGCTTGTCTGAGCTAGATTTTTATTGGATTAAAACCGTCCCCTCACTAATCATTTTGTGGAGTCGTCACTTGTGTGCTCCACAATGGCCGCCTTCAATTTCATGTCTTTATGTTAACCATACCCACATAACCCTTTAATTACTTAATAGGCTATCCCATTATTGTATATAGCATTTTTCACATCACATGACTTCCTGTTGTAACAGTATTTAAAGAGAAGAAAACAGGAAGTTAGTTGTCTTATCAGCTTTAGCCTTCACTCTGGTAGTCCGTGTGTTTCATTACCAGTTGGTGCCCACGCTGGGCTTAGGTGTGTCCAAGCCAAGGACATCACAACTATCTCCATGCAAAGTTTCATACAGATTGGTCAAGTACTAGTCATGAAGGGATTCGATCACAAAAAGAATACAGTTCGGGTGGGAATGGAGCTTGCCTCCAATAAGGTGAGGCTAAATGATTACTTTTGATACAATGGGATACATATGCTGAGTGTTAATCTTGAGTGTGCGTGAAAATGCTGAGGCAATCACGTTGTGTGTGTGTACCAGCAGCAGCGCATTGACTTGAAATATTACATACAAAATTACCACATAACACGCGTTAGACAACATGGATAGATTATATTGTTACACCGTAGGAGTGATTACGTCAGGAATGATGAATTATGGGATGTGTATCTCACGAATCTCATTCAGGCGAGACCAGAGGCGAGAGTGCCCACCATGTTTCTTATGTTTTTTTTTTAATTGTTGTTTTAATCTGAAATTGCTGTTATGCTCTTTATAGGGCGTTACAATAATTTAGTAAATACAATAAATAAATAAATAGATTGTAGGATTGGCCTCTCATGAATTTTGTTCAGACGAGAACAGGAAGTTAGCTCCGCCATGTTGCCGTTACCGGCGTCGGAAGCTCACGACAGCAGATTGCAAAGGATTGGAATGCATTGTCTCTAGTACAGTTGCAACCCCCTGCAGGCAAGTTGGTGGTCAGGCGACGGCGCGGCGCATAGGAAAGGATGAAACTAGGTGAAAGTCCGGCAAAAAAATTAACGCGAGCAAACATTTTGGGAACGTCAGAAGAACGTTCCCCATCCCAACCACCGATTTGTATCCCCTTAAATGAACAAGAAATTACTTTGCACGCGGTGCGCTGGAGGCTTGAGGCGCCAAGCGGGGAAGCATTAAAGGGGGCGGGGGAAAGTCCGGCCATTAACGCGGCCAAAGATGAAATAACCCCAACCACTTAAGGTGCACCTGCTAATTAATAACTTATGCGAAACACGCTGTAAAATATGATTAAATAATGAAAGCTACGTTAGTTACAAAATGGTAGCCAGAGAAGCTTGCTTTTCGCAATCCAGGTGTGTTTACGAAAAGATACCTTGTTAGTTTAAGGTTATTTTTGTCCATCTTTTTTTTCTCCCGTTTTCCGTATGACGTCCAGTTTCATCTTTTCACGACACGTCGAATACATGTCCAATACCTTTTCCGTTTTCACTACGTCGTTAACTTGAAGATTTCCCCATTCACGGTTGTCGGGAAACCGCAATTAAAGATATATTTCTCCCATCGCCATTTTTCTCGGTCCTCCACATCAAGTACGGTCCCAAAGGTCTATTTACTTACCGTTAGTATTTTCTTTGCTAAAAAACCGTTTTAAAATGTGTCGTGTACGAGATTTTCTGTTGATATTGGGCAACGATATTTACTGTATCTTACACTATATGATTCTTTGCGCGCCTACAATATAACCTTGAAGTTTCATCTGTGTGTGCGCGTGTACTAATATTTTACTCGTTTGCAAATAATTACTACGAGATCAAAAATCTAAAAGACTAATGCGGTAAAAATTAAAATTAGTTGTGTGTGGTAATACATCGCCGAAGAAAAATTATAATATACTTGCCTAAAAAATTGTGATTTTAAAATGCAAAAATCCTTCCGGTTTGTGACGACACAATCTTTAACTTGATGCTGTTTCGTATGCTATTCCCAAAGCCAACTTAGATAGTAGCTGCGTTCCTCGCTGCGAGGAACGCAACTACTATTTCAGTTGACCTTGGCGATGGTAACATGCGCGGAGGCGATCTGCGCGTGGCTGTTATAAGGCAGGAGGAATGTGTCTTTAAAGCTCGCCATTAACCGTTGACAAAGAAGTGTTATCACGTGATGAATATGGCAGTGTCGTGTGATATCAAGTACATATTTAGTATAACGTTTGAATTGTATAAAGGTACTGGTTGTTATCCAGGTAACGTGTCGGTAAAAGAGTAGAGGAATTAAATAATAAACCGGTTCATGGGTTATTGCTGTTTATGGCAATGATGTGGGTTGGGTTGGGGAAAGGGGAGGTGGTAGACAGGGCTCAGTGGCCCCAATCCACACGCGGGCAACTACTCATGTAGTGTGTGGGTTTGTAACTTTTATGACTGTCTTTGTAAATGCTTCTAAATAATAATAAACTCGACTCAAACGCAACATGTTAAGACTTTCGATACAAGACAAAACAAGATCGACAATGTGGTCACTTACAACGAGACAAGACCAAGTTCGCAAGTGTAGGAGTCGAGGCAAGGCCAAGAAGTTATTTCATTTCTCATCTAGCCTTGTCTCGGTCTCAACAGAATCACTAAATGAGTTGGCTTGGCAGGCGGTGCAAGCTCACCTCTCCCGGGCTCAATCCGAAGATGCGCCGACTATACGAGTTTTAATCATCGTCTCTTCTGTGTGCCGCAGGGGAAGGAAGGAGGGGGGGGGGGGGGCACAGAATTGGAGTTTGCATTCCTACAACTTCTCAGCTATGTTACAAGGGAAATCAGCTGCAATTTGGCGACAAATCTTTTCTGGCACTTGCAGTCACTGATTCGACAAGTGCAGCAACCTGAACGGCGTAATTGTACAACTGAACTGCCTTGTAAAAGGCCGCAGGTCGTCGCTTCATTGGCAACTCATGTGAGTTGAAATTTGGAATCCCGAATTCAAACATTGTCGTGTACTGAAAACCTTGTGTTGCAATTTTAAAAGTAGTGTTCGCTTGCAGGACATAATCTGACGATGTGCTGTCCTGTGGTGAAGATAACAATCACCATCCAAACATACAAGCAAAAGCTTTAATACCTACCTCAGCCTCCAAGCAGTTAGGGGCTTTCAAAAAGATGCTGCAGAAAGAATGCACAAAATTACTAATGGAACTACCTCAACTGCACCTTTAAAATTCACGAAATATCCGTAAAAAGCCTCCCCCCCCCGTCCCCAGCAACGTGTTGTCAACCTCAAAATGACACTAAGTTACAGACACATTGTGACGTTATAAACGGGACAGAAAGCCAATTAGGCTCGACAAGTGTTAAATAAATGCGGATGCAAACCTATTTAC
>JAHWFP010170859.1:0-27261 GCA_023313725.1 Lithobius niger
TTGAGCTTTAATTTCGGATCGTAATGAACCAGAACTTTTGATTTAAGAAATAATTCTTTTACTTTACTCACGGCTCGGTCGCATTCTGCCCCCCAAACCCACTTCACACTTGGGCTTAACAAACGTGTTACTGGTGACAGAATATGAGCGAGATTTGGTAGATATTTTGAGTAATGGTTTACAAAACCCAGAAAGCTCTGTAGCTCTTGAATACATGTTGGGTTAGGAGCGTTTGTGACTGCTTCGATAACCTCAGGGAGTGTATGCAAGCCTTCTGCATTTATCATGTGGCCTAAATATTTTAATTCAGGCTGCGACAGTTTGCACTTCTCGATCCTAAGTTTGGCTCCTGCATCTTGTAAAGCATTTAACAGTTTATTTAACGATTCGTCATGCTCACCCCCCTTCCCGCTCACCAGGATGTCATCATAAAACGGGAGACATTTGGGGATTTTACTGGTGACTTGAGTCATTACCCTCTGGAAAATTCCAGGACTGGACGCCAGGCCCAGGGGTACGCGAAGCCATCTAAACAAACCCAGGGGTGTATTTATTGTCAAAGCTTCTTGTGACTCTTTGTCGAGTTCAATTTGCAGAAATGCATCCTTAAGATCGATAAGGGAAAAAGTGTCACTGCCTGCTAATTCACTGAATAATTCTGCGGCCGTGGGAACTGGATAGTGGTCGACTTCGAGTTGAGGGTTCACGGTGGTTTTATAATCACCAATCACTCGGATTTGACCATCCGCTTTGTGAACTATGACGATCGGCGTAGACCACTGAGAAGTTTCCACAGGCTCTAGAATTCCAAGGCCAACCAATCTACGAATTTCTTGGTTAACCTCGTCACTTGTGTGCTCCACAATGGCAGCCATCAATTTCATGTCTATATGTTAACCCTACCAAGATAACCCTTAACCACTAAATAGGCTGTTCCATAATTGTATATAATCTTAAGTGTATCACATGACTTCCCTGTATTTAAGGAGCAGTAAACAGGAAGTTCGCTGTCTTATCAGCTGTAGCCTACACTCTGGTAGTCCGTGTGTTTATTACCATTGGTGCCCACGCTGGGCTAAGGTGTGTCCCCGCCTAGGACATCACAGGCATAAAGCCGACCTGTTTTAGATTAGTTATAGAATAGGAGGAGCTTCCTTTGCAAAGGTACTTAACCTCCTAAATAGGATGTGAACTTGTCAAATGTTATATTTTTTATTTTGATTTGTAGTGCTCACAATTTTTATGAAAAATTTCCATGATATCTAAGTTCTGCCACTGCAAAGATAAAGCCCCACCTTAAATGCGTTTTAGCATTCTTTCACTACATTAATTATATACTCTTTTACTATTTTTACTTGCCCCTTGAACACGACTATGGTGCTCGGCTTAAAAAGATTTTTATGGCAATTTTACCGGACGCCATCTTATGTTTTTGTTTGTAAATATGGATACGAAAATCGCCGAGGGTGACCACCCACAAATCCCAATGCATTTATAGCTGAATATTCCTTCTATTAAAACCATCCAGTAATAAGATCTGTTTTCTACAGCCAATAAATTACTATTCTGTGCAAACACTTCGGCCCCCCCCCCCCCCCTCCTTCAATAGTTGCGATACCTAATATCGTAGTTTTAATTTATAGGCCTATTCACGTTGCGAGTTCAAAACTCAGTTCTTAAGGCCTCTCAATTCACCAAACCCTTCCAGAACTAAACCCTCAACGGCTCCAACAGTCCTGGATCCAGCCACTCAGAGCTCCTAAGCTCCAGCCAATCAGCGAAAACCCCCCTGGTCTCTACCTTTTAAAGGCCCATTCAGATCGTTACACTTCCCTTTAAAGCCCTCACGTAGTACTGCTCGTTTTGGGACTCGAACAAATTTCCCTCCTCCAAGCCTGCCTGCCTCGCTTGCCGCCAAAACGTGCAGTCGTCGCAGACGTCCGCCCCCTCCCTCCCCCATAAAACCCCCCAGCCCAAAGCATCCACAGCACAGCCCCGAGCGCTGCTCGGGTGAACACAGCTCACAGATCTCAGACTAGGAGGTGGTCACGCCGATCGGGACCGGAACGATGCCGTCCGATAGTTGCCATGCCGGGCACGGTGGTTGTGGTTCGTATTTTCGCGTAGTTTAGAGTTGAAAGTTTTATTTTAGGCCCCTAAACCTAAATTACTAGTTCAAATTTTAACTTAACCTCTAGCTTGAATTTTTATGTTTTAACTTCGTACATCGGCAGTTTCTGAACTTAGTTAATCATAAAACGTCAGGGTGGTTCCCTTCCTAAAGCACCATGTCGATCTTACTTATTTTAAAGAATTTAATTTAAGTGAAAGTCCTGCTTAAATTGCTAGTGCTCCCGTTGAAGCGATCTAGTTCAGATTTAACTGGAAGTTTTAGTTGAGTTTGTGCGCAAACAACATACTGTAGGCCTATTGTAACTTGCGGCTGCTTTTACTCTAGGAGGTTGAAAAATACCTGAGTGAACTTTCTTGATGTGAAAGGTAACTGTTTTCTTAAACGCCAAAATTCGTTTGTTGAATTTATAAATGTAAATTCGTTGTGCTTTATTTTGAAAAGCTTTCAGTGTAAAAACTCGTGATAAATTGTAAAGTGCTTTTTATTCTTACTGTCTATAAATAAAACCAAGCGTTTTAAACGTCAGTTGTTTTTACCCAGTTATTAATTGTAGAGTTAAAATATTACGTAAATCCCCTTTTATTCTTAACTCTGGATTTTGCTGCAATTAATGTCACTCCACCATGGTGGCAGCGCGTACCGTGTAATTTAATACTTGTTAGCCTACTTAAATTGATAGGATATTTTCGCTCCGTTCCCTACATCGGGCCGTAGCCACGACTGTGCTTTGATAAACCAACACAATCACCGAAAGTATTATTTTAATCAAGACCGAAGTCTACCTGATGTCGGGGATGTTACAAGCACCTCGGCCGTCGTAGCATACGCCGTTACAGGAATGAGAACTCTGCATTTGTGAACGAATTTGCCAAGATAACTTTTATGCGAGATAAAGCGAGCGTGTACATCTTGTATGAGAACATTGTCTGCTTCTCTGTCTCTACCCAGACTGCAGAGCGGCGCTAGAGGGCGCGAGGTGTCAGGGCGTACGGAGGCTTAGTAGTGCCATCCTGACACTCTCCTCCCTCTGCGAAGAACTGCGTACTGAGACGAGAGGGTTCAGCAAATACAAAGGAATATTTCTGACATTAGGACAAAGACATCAAAGTGACATCAAAGGACAAAGTGACATCAAATGACGCAAAGATTAAATACATGGGAGTCACAGAGTGAAAATCGAGATTTCAAGAAAAGATCTGCACGCCTCGCGCTCCCGAACTTTACGCTTAACATGCAACGCATGCGCGCTACGCAATGTGCTCTTCAAGGTTGATGCACAGGAAGAACAGGTACTGTGATGCCACAGTGGTACGCCCCTAAGGTGCGATTTAGTTCGTGTGAGGAAGTGCGGCTCGAAGGTCCGACTTAGTCCACAAAAGGTGCGGCCCGAAGGTCTGGCTTAGTCCACAAAACACAAGAGTTGAAGGAACACAATGGATCTTCCGGCACAGGCTGGAGGGCTTGGAAGGTAACTTGGCGTTGATGGATGAAGACTCGATGGAAACCAAGGTGGGAGTACTGGAGACAAATCCGTCGAAATGCTGATCTTGCCTGATCCAGGATAGGGAATGTCCTTCTGTAGGAGGCCGAAATCAAAGAAGTGGTGAACATTGTCTTGCAAACCATCGTCGAATTTGGAACTTCCTTGCGGTCCCGATGGCTGCTCGAATTTAAAGAAGTGGTTCACAACAATTCCTCCGTGAGTGTCGGGTTTGTGGGTCAACCCGTCCTGTCACTTTCCCAGGACATCACTAACATCTCCTTCCAGACTCTTCCATGGGCGCCGCATTGTCCTTAACCCACGCCGCCGTTCCCTCGTTCACTCTCTAGTGGCAGTTGATCCACTTGGCCCAGTCAGCTTCGTTGAGGTGCTGGCATGGGGCCTATTTGGTCGAAATGAGACACACGTAGTCCCTGAAGTGAGTTGGCTGGCGTCTCTTTCGTCCTTGATGATTTCGTGGAGTATACGTCGAGGGTTGTCGGTCGTGGTGGGTGTCGCTGTCTTCATCAGCTGAGCCGATCGGGTTGTTTGACGATGTCCACTGTGGGTTGGAGGACGATGAAGAATCACCTTCTTCGTCTTGGGATACTTCCAAATCCGACTGGTTGTCGGGAATGCCGATGGGTGCGTCGTCACCTGTGGTCTCCTGATTGGCGTTTTCCTCGTCTGGGGCTGGTGGAGGCGGTTCACGTCTCTCTATGGTGATTGGATGCCAATACTTTTCCATGTTGCTGACGTTTATGGTTTGGACTTTCGCTGCGTCGCTAACAGGAGTGACCCTGTAGTTGACGGGTCCAAGCTTGCTGACAACCCGGTACGGTGCCTTGTAAACTGGTTGGAGTTTCCTCGCAATTCCTTTGCTGGCGTCGGACAAGACGTGGTTGCGTATCTTGACGAGGTCTCCGGGTGCGTACGTGAGATCTCTACGCTGTTTGTCGTAGCCTATCTTCGTGGCTCGAGCTGCTTCAGCTAGATGTGCTGCTGCGAGATCATTGACGTTTACCGTTAACTCTTTCAGATAGGTTGCATACTTTTCTGGAGTCATGGACTTTTGCTTGTCCGGAAGGCTTATGGCCTGGAAAGGAGTTCTTGGGTCCGTCGCTTACATCAAGAAATACGGGGTCTCTCCGGTGCTGACGTGAGACGCAGTGTTCATGGCGAACTGAAGCGTTTCGAGTAAAGGTCTTCATGTTCTTGAAGAAAAGCTCTGAAACAACCCTTCATAGTGCGGTGAGCGCGCTCCGTGGCGTTGCTTTGCAGATGGTAAGCAGTTGTCCTATGATGCTTAGTGCCGGTGGTCTCGAGAACATTGGTGAAGATCTTTGATAGAAACGCGGCACCATTGTCCGATACAATGATTTACGGTGCCCCATGTGTCATCATGTACGTCGAGGGGAGTTGACGGGCTGCTGTTTTGGCAGTCGCATTCTTCGTGGGAATTAGTCATACGTATTTGGTGAAATAATCCATCATCGATAATACTTATGACCATGCGTGGATTCGGGTAGTGGTCCGACGTAGTCGATGCCAAGCATTTAAAACTGGCGAGATGGAATAACAGGTTGCATGTTGCCTGCTCGTTTGAGTTGACTGGATTTCGCCGTTTGGCAAACGTGGCATGACCGGACGTATAACTTAAGTCATGAAACATTCTGGGCCAGTGTCTAACTGAGCGGAGTCGTTGCATAGACTTGGTGATACCGAGATGGCCTGCTTGTTTATGATCGTGGCAGTTACTTAGGTAAGTATGGCGAAGGTCTTTAGGTATGTAAAGTCG
This sequence comes from Lithobius niger, assembly GCA_023313725.1. Taxonomy (NCBI): domain Eukaryota; kingdom Metazoa; phylum Arthropoda; class Chilopoda; order Lithobiomorpha; family Lithobiidae; genus Lithobius; species Lithobius niger. The sequence continues at coordinate 5,413 of JAHWFP010170859.1, forward strand.
CCATGAGCTCTCGGGGAGGCCTGTCTGGAGCTCATGGATCCACGTAGTAGAGTAAGCCTATGTCGTCGAGCGTGTACAGTCGCCTCGTCTTCCCCATGTACTCGTGGGTTTCTTGGCGTCCCGCTCGTTGACGTTGGGTTAAGGCTCTGACGATGCACATGATGGTGGCATCTTTGTGCTGAGCTGTCTTGATGTCTTCCTTGTTTCACAGGTCGACAGTGGGTTGATCTCTGATGTAGAGGATCTGGTGTGACGCCGAGTTACGTTGCTCAGCCATGGCGTCTTCGACGCTGGGGAACTCCGTGTAGTTAACAATGACAGCTTCGTCTTCCTTTGAGTCATTGTTGTTTTCGTCGTCTGAGTTCTCCGGAGCCGGGTTTCTGGAGAGAGCGTCGGCAAGGACGTTGAGCTTGCCGGCACAGTGGATCATGTCGAAATCGTATGTTTGGAGTCGTATGGCCCATCGCGCTGTCCTTCCCGAAGACTTCTGCTTGGACAGGACCCATTTTAGAGCCTGGTTGTCGGTGATTAGAATAAACCTTGCCTCAGCGATGTATACTTCCCAATGTTCGACTGCCTCGACTGCGGCGAGCGCTTCCTGCTCGAAGGTGGGGTACTTCCGTTCCCTGTCATCGAGTATCCTGCTCCAGACCTCCACTACTTTCACTTCCCCATTGATGTTCTGGGTGAGGACTGCTCCGAGGCCTTCGCCGGACGCATCCGACTCGATAATAAAGGGATGGTCGAAGTTGGGCAGTGCGAGAATTCTTTTCTGAAGCAGCTTGTCCTTCAGGTGTTGGAAGGCTGTCTGGTGTTCGGAAGTCCACTTGAAAGGGTGGTCTTTCTTCGTGAGACGGTACAGAGGAGTTGCCGTTGTCGAGAAGTGATCCACGAACTTCCTAAAGTAGCTACATAAACCAAGGAAGGCCTCGAGCTTCTTCTTGGTGGTGGGACGGGGAAAATTCCGTATGGCAGTCATTTGGTCTCCGGTTAGTTCCTGTCCTTTCCCAGTTACTAGAATCCCGCATTTCTTGCACTTCAGGGTAAAGCCTGCGTTTCTGAGCTTGTTAAAGATTGTCCTGATCGCCTGGCAATACTCTTGCCATGTTTTCGTGGCTATAATAATGTCGTCAATATATAGTATGCACACAGAGCCGATGAGATCTCCGAGGATGGTGGTCATCGCTCTCTGGAAGGCCTGGCTGGCGGTCTTCAGGCCAAATGGAAGAACACGAAAACACCTCGGTGACAGACGAAGGTGGTGCATGCAATCTTGGCTGTCGGGTTGTAAGGGGATTTGGTGAAAACCTTGTTCACCATCTAGGACGGAGACGTATTTGTTCCCAGCCAAGAAGTGGAAGACCTCGTCCGTCCTGGGCATCAGATACTTGTCTGTCTTAATCCATTTGTTAAGTGCGCGGTAGTCCAGAACGGGTCTAAAGCCTCCTCCGTTCTTTTTCTTTTTCAAAAAGAAGGATGATCCCCATTGACTCTCTGACTTTTCAGTTCGACCGGATCTTTCGAGTTCGTCCACCATCTTGTCTATTTCACGCTTGATTTCTGGTGAAGCGGTGTACGCCCTTTGGTAGACTGGCTTGGCGTTGTCGTGGAACTGGATTTTGTATTCCATGTCTTTAACTCTTCCCGGTGTGCCTGGAAAAATGTCCTCGTACTTTTCTAGGAGATCTTCGAGAGTGCGGACTTCCTCGTCGGAGAGTTGGTTCAGCTTTTCTTCTCCCCGTGCTGTCTGGACGAACCAGAGGGGCTTCTCGGATGCCGTGCACGGCGACGCTGCGTGTGCGGAGAATGGAAACGTGTGACAGAAGTCCGCGTCAAAATTTCCAAGAGCGTTTGCGTGGTCGAGGTGTAGTTTAACGGCCACCATGTAATCCCTACTGAGGATACAGTGCAATACGAGATTGTCGTGGACTGAGAAGAGTAAGTTCACGTTCTTGCCGTGGGTGATGATCCGAAACTTGATCTGTCCACGTGAGATGTTGACTATGGAACCATCCGCGCATTCGGGTGGTTCTCCTTTGTACGGCTTGATCTCTGCTTCTGCTTGAGGGTAGATCTCTATGAGCCAGCTGGTTTTAATGATGCTGCCGTCCGACCCCGAATCGAGACCACTGAAGAACCGCTTGTTGTTGATAATGGTGAGCATGGACAACATATTTCCGGGCGGTCCGACATGCATGGCGTTGGTCGTCGAGTCTTCCGTTTGATCGTTGGTGGAGATCTCCGTGGTAGGGAGCAGAAAGACGAGATGTGCCCATACTCCTTGCATGTGTAGCAGGTAGCAGTGCTGTGCCACGACTTGGGACTCGTTGGTCTCCGCCGTTGACGAGGCTTGGAGTCGGTTCTCTTGTCGTCGTCTTCGTGGTCCGGCGTCTGCTGCTGCTGCTCTGGTTGGCTTGCGCCTTGGTACGAGGGAGCGGCTGGGTTGAGGACTGAAGTCTTCGGGCGCATCTATTGGTGACTTGCAGTGCTGCCCTGCTGCTGTTGCTGTTGTTGGCGTGAAGCTGGAGGGATGCTCCGTTGCTGGTCACGTCCGTCTAGGTTGCGCTCTGGCGTTTGGTTACTTCGACGTTTCTCTGGAGACCTGATTAAACTTGGTCAGGTCTCGATCTTTTGAAGTAGCTGCTCTGGAGAGGACAAGTCAAGCATGGCGAGAGAAGTCCGAAGGTCTCTGGACATCTGTTTAATGATCATTCCAACTTGTTTGTCCAGAGCTATCGGCGATTCCAGTTTCCTGAAGTGACGTAGCAACTTGTGGATGAATTCCGCTGGAGGTTCCTGGTCCTGCTGCCAAGTTCCATGAATGATGGCGAGGCGTTCCCCATCAGTCATCTGTTTCTTGAAAGTTCTGCGAAGAGCTTCTTTAATAGCACTCCACGTTGTGGGGTTTTCCGCAAGAGCACTCCACCAGTTCCTATACTTTGCCCTGAAACAGCATCTCATTACGTTGTGAAGGTCTGGAGGTGCGAAAATCCTACCAGTCAACTGCAACGTCATGGAGTCGATCCAGCCTGAAAGCTGCGTGTCGTCGTCAAGGACGTCTGGGCGAAAGTTCGAGATAGCAAACGCATTTGCCATTTGAGAGAAATAATCTTGCCCATTGGATTGGGAAGATGCGCCATAATTGCTGGTGTTAGTCATGGGTTGGTTGGTGCTTGGAACAAAGGTGGACGGAAAGGAACCCAAGTACTGAGAAGGAGCGATGATAGAACCACCTGTGCTGCCGACAAAATGGCTCGATTCCCTGCTGCGACGGAGGGAAGACCCGAAATCCCACTCAAATGTGGAGAATTATCCAAGGGTCTATCCTCACCTGAGGGAAAAATCAAGTTTGCTTGAGTAGTGGGTGTAAATCCCGAATCCCCATACGAATTGGGTTGAATTCCCAAATCTCCATTAATGCCTGACGAAGTTCCTTGGAAATCAGCTTGAGAGGATGGAAAATTTCCCGAAAAAATGGCCGGTGTGTGCAAAGGCACTTGTTGCGTCATGCTGTCGCTGTTAGGAAAAATTTGTGGGGTTGCAAAATTCTCGGCGTTAGTGCTCGGACCATTAGAAAATACTGAATGTTAATTGTCGTTTCCCTTGTTTGCAATATTTTGTGTGATTTACGAGCTGGTTTTGACAATTTATTTCTAATTTGTTCTAGATCAATGTTCAATTCTCTTATAGCATCTTCAAGCCTCCTTTCCTCTCTGTGCAAATGAAAATTTATTTGGTTTGAAATGGCTGATAAATCGTTGCGAGATTCATCCCGACCGTTAACATTGATTTCCGTAAAGGTTGGGAGCGACAGCCGTTCGTGCCGACGCCTGGCGCCATCCTGCGGCCGCGCTTGCAAGCTACTGGAGGTTGGTTGTGCGTTTAAGCTTAACATGTTCGCATTGGGCAAAGACGATAATAAACTGGCTTGGTTAGCTAGCAAATCTAATGCAATAGTTCGTCATTCGTTGTAAAATTGGTGCTTGCTGCTAAATTTGCATTTTGGGGTGTTTAAGAGGGGTCCGTCATCGTTACGAGATGCGTCTACGATCGTCAGAAATTGCGAATACCAAAATGGCGGTTGCGATGCCTGGAGATCAGATGTGCAAATTACAAAATGAAATGGGGCTTCGTGATTGGCTGAGCTCCGGTAGTAACTAGTTTGACCGACGATGTTGGATAAATTTGCAGAAAACATCTAATTTCGATAATAAAGAGCAAAGTTTATGAAATACTGAGTATGACAATGATCCAAGACAGTTCATGCGTTTCATCGTTTGGAGGGAAACCCTATCGCTACACAGTGTGTGTTGGAAACAAAGCACTTTCACTTTTGGCGGCATCGTTCTCTTCGGCGTACCTCGCCATGGAAAAACATAAAATGCACAAATCTTCCGAGTCGATTGTCCAAAATAAAGTCACTGTTTCACTCCTGACATCTGAGGGACCCATCCAAAACAATTAGCTTAGATCTCACCTTCGTTTTGGTTGTTGTCTTGGCCGATGAAAAAAGAAATTTGGTTTGGCGCCTGCAGTCACAATGGCGGTTAGGGCCACGCCGTTTTGAGTCTTTTGGTTCACATTTGCAAAAAGTTCTTACCATCGAAATCCCTGCTGTTCGGGCGCCAGAATTTGTAGGGTTCGAGTTAGTGCCCGATTCTTCCCTTGTGAAATCTGATGGAATGAGAGCGCTGCGCTTGTGAACTGATTTGCCAAGATAACTTTTATGCAAAATAAAACGAACGTGTACATCTTGTATGAGAACATCGTCTGCTTCTCTGTCTCTACCCAGACTGCAGAGCGGCGCTAGAGGGCGCGAGGTGTCAGGGCGTACGGAGGCTTAGGAGCGCTATCCTGACATTCTTATATTTGAACGTCAAAATAAAAAATTGGCAAAGTTATCGCATTTTCACCGGCTTCGAGTTATTCGATTATGGATTCAAGCGACGAACCAAGTTCGAGTACACGTTGCATACTCAGCTCGGCTCAAATTTGTTGAGTATCACACATCCCTATTACCAAGTGACGGGTACACGTGATTGGTTAGGCTTAATGCAGGTGTGTGTGGGTAAGTGTTTAACCTGGCTTTAGATGAAGATGCCAGCAGAGTTGGAAAAAATCATGATTTTTTGCAAAAAATCAAAAAAAATTTATTTATTTGGTTTAAATCAATGATTTTTTTTTTTATTAAATCAATGATTTTTTTGATTAACTCAATTTATTTTTAACTCGAGCAAACTTTATTTAAAAGGTGTGGGACATCACCTGTACACTTGAAAAACAAATTATTTTTAGTAATGTAGGCTACAGTTGCATATTCAAAAAAGATTTAACAGTTATTATGAGGTACTAATTAATAATTATGTCCCACAGCGGATGGGAGCGCATCAAAATGAAACGAATAAATATGAGAGCTAATTTAGCTATGTATGGTATTGTTTCGTACTCAAGAAACTTCAACAGTAATATCATGAGAACTTATTACTAGTAGGATATATATATATATATCCGGTGTTATTCAAATCACTGATTAAATCATTTTGATTTAAATCATTGCCAACCCTGGATGCCAGTGAACGATATACGAGTCCACAGGGGCTCGTCACAAAATACGAGTAGGCCAGCAGGACGAAAAAAACACATACTTTCTGTGTTGTGTTGTGTTGTGTTGTTGTGGTTTTTTTTTTCTGTATTGTTTTTTTCATCCTGGCGGTCTACTCTTGATGTTGTTATAAGCCCGTGTGTATGAGTTCGCCACACATGTACTACAAAAAATATTAGCAGTCTAAAATAAGAGGTAAGAATTAGCGAATATTAATTACGGATTTGAAATGTACGAAACAATTTGATGTAAATGGAAGTTGTGCACTTAAATGAGTGCAGAGAGGAAGTTGTGCACTGTGACATAGGCCTACGTGGTTGGAAATGGGCTTTGAGCAGTATGGAAGTGGCCATGTGAATCGATATGGGCTGTAAACTGAGAACATGTAACGTAAACAGGTGCATTGTGAAATGTAAAGAGCTCAGTGTGTTCTGATCGGTAGTCATATGTGGGGGTTACTGTGATTGTGAGCTAATGGGTGTCATGGACATAGTGGCGCTCCAGGGCTATTTAACATTATCATGTGTTGTGCTTCCTTCTAGGAAGTATAGGTGTAGCTTGGATTTGTTGGAAGCATTAGTCTCTACATAATAAGTGGCGTGCCTTGGGGCCGTTCTTAAATACGTTGACGAGTTACACGCATGGGGTTGTGTACAGTTGTGTTACTGACGAAGTTAGTCCGGAGCACAGGCTAAAGATTATGGGAATTTGTGGTGTGGTTTGCCCGTCCGCACCCATCCCCACCCTCAGCCGAGATCAGTATTTCATGGGGTTTGGGGATATAGGGGAAAATTGGCACCAGCCACTAGCCAGCTGGCAACTAAAAATTAGCACCAGCGGCCACAAACTTGTCATGATTAGCATGAATAGAGATTCCCATTTTCAATAAAGGCAAAAAATCTACTTCAATTATTTTTCATATACCCTCCTGAGATCCGAAGACTTTTTTTTAAAGTACCATGTAATAGTTGTGTCAGCCGTGAGATTCAAAACAGCATTCACATGGTTTGGAGACGAGGACAATCTGACGAGGATGCTGTGCTTGCTTGCTTTAATCGGGGTCCCCGGGAATTCCTCACAAAGCTCGCGGTGCGCCTGGAAACCCAATTTTTGGTCATCTCGTAGAGGTCCTCTGTAAGGGACGTGTAAGCTATGTGTGGGGCCCAGGAGGTTATGGTTGTATGACCGAATCCTCAACGTCTTCGTTTTCATACCCCCAAACCATTAGAATTCATTTTTTTTTTAATCCAAGCATCTGAATGAAATGAAAAATTTATTACTACCAAAACATTTATTTGTGTTTCCTCTTTAGTCTGCAGGAAATAGACTCACAGCTACTGTGGTATAAGCAATTTAAAAAGTAGGCCAAACCCAAAAAACATGTTTAGATTTTTTTGGTCTTTTGTGTCGACTAAAATTTTACTCTGGTGACTAAAGATTTATTGTGTACTGGTCATTGGCCGGTATGTCGAGAAGTTAATTTTCGCCTACAGGTGGGGGGAGGGGGGGTGTGTGTGTGCTGCAGCGGTGAGATCCGCTGCAGATTTGGTGCTTCGACAGTGTTGGATGACGGACTTTTTTCAGTGCCGGAAGCAACAAGTGGAGATGTTTTGGGCCGGATGGGCCCTGTTCCACACGTTCGACGCGTGTAAGAGTGTTCTGGGAAAGGTTTTCTGGTGAGGCCTAGGTGTAGAGGTCGTTGGTGTTTCGTTTGCCGCATGGTATTAAGATGGTGGTTGCATTTACATGTTTGCATGTTATCTTGCGGGTCGGTTTACTGTGAGAATCTTGTAAAATGTGTAATGGTTGTACTAATCACTTTTCGGATTTTGTGTGTTGAAGACTTGATTAATATGCATCACTAATTTCCTTATTAATTATTGTAATTAGTTGCTTAATTAAATAACTAATTAATTAATTAACAACACAAGGCATGAATGGAACCATTAGACACTACTTTTGTATGAGTGTAATTCTGCACTTATTTTATTCTTACCCAAACAAGCTCTTGATATAATGTACCTTTTGTGTAGGCTAGTGGATGGACTGGGTTTTCCCCAGAGGCTGTTGTTTAGTAACCAGTCCTCCCAACAGATGGAACCACTTGTAGACTGATGTTGTGTGGAGCACAATCTATGAATCAGTATGAACCAAGACAAACTCCAGTGATTTAAAGTCTCCCCCAAGATCACTCCATGGAATGGAACTGCAGCAGAAGAACATCCTGGCAAGTAGTGCCCACAAAGCTTTATTTCCTCTATATATATGAAACCTACACCAAGTGGTTTCATACGTAATGGTGTCGTGGTTTCGTGGTTAGTAGTTTCGTAGGTTGTGTAGGTTTCATATATATAGAGGAAATAAAGCTTTGTGGTACTTCTTGCCAGGGTGTTCTTCTTCTGCAGTTCCATTCCATGGAGTGATCTTGGAGAGACTTGAAGCCACTGGAGATTGTCTTGGTCCACTTGCCAGCCAACATTTTTTCAGATAAGTGAATTCTAAGCTTGAATGAAGCATTGTTTGCAGTTTTGTATTTGGCCAGTTGAGTTCCTTCAGAATTTGAGTGAGGGCCAGTTGTGCGTGAGATATGTTGTATTTTGCAAAGTGCTGATTAAGTATTTATCTATGGTTCAGCTTTTGATGATTGATAGTTGATACTGTTCCAAGTGTTAAGAAGGGAATTGTACTCTTGTGAATTTAGTATGGGTGCACTTCACTTGCACCTTGCTGTTAGCTACCAAGCCTTGTTGGCCTTGTAAACGAACAATTTTTTTTCTTGAGCGCACCAAAACGCAAAAAGACCTCGGTCTTCAACCCTCAGCCAAATCCTCAATAATGGACTAAAACGGCCCAACTTGGAACCATTTAATAGCCTGACACAGTAGCTATCTGCCTCTTGGGGAAAGCCGAATCCCAAAATTCCATCCAGAAGTTCCACAATCTCCATTTGAAAAATGCTCCAAAATTACCGCAGCGCTCCTCCATCATGGCCACCATTATTGAAATACTTGTATCTTTGTATTTATTTCACTTACCTTTATTTAGGGCAAAAAGCCCAAAGACACTAGCTTAGTTGTGAATTAGGAGGGGCTTCCTTAATTGGTACTAACCTCACATACATGTGGATACAGACAATTTTTATGTGCGATATTTTTTATTGTGTTTGAAAGATCGCAACTACTATGAAAAAGTTCCACCAAGATCTAAAACTGTCTTTTAACTTAAAAGTTAAACTTCCAAACTTAACTTATGCATTATAGCATTCACTAGGCTAGATTATTTATCAATTTTATACCTTTATTTATAATCTTTTGCCCCCAGAATGCTACCATTAGTCCGAACCAATTCGACATCGGCAATCACCGGACACGAATTTTTATGTAAATATTTTTGCTTTAAATCTCTACCAAAACTCCGACAGTGACCATCCGAATGTTTACAATAGCTTGTCCTTCTATTAAACTGAAATCTTGCAAGATCTGTTCACAATGCCATCCAAAAGTCAGTCTGCGCAATAAACTCTGCCCTCCCCCCTCCAACCTAGTTGTGGTGTGTAACACTGCAGTTTACAGTTAAAGCTTGTAAAATTTAATAGTAATGATTTATTCATTACCCAAGCCAAACTACTTAGCTTTAACAAGAGCCATTTCACAAAGTACTCCTGTAAATATTCAATTAACAGTCAATATTTTAATGCAAAGACCTTTTCCCAAAGTTCACTTGAGTTAAACTCAATTTGGCCCATTTTTCCATGCTCCAGTCACTCCAAGCGGCTATGCACCAAAACCCTTTGCTCTACCGACTTTCCCATTGTTCTCCTGGCCCTCCACCAATCAGACCCCCGTAGCTCTCCTACCCGTCCGCGCTTTTGCAACCAAAATTCGCTGCTCCAGCATAAAAAGCCCCAGTTGCCCTCCCTCTACAGCTCAGTCAGCACAGCTCACAGATCTCACAAGTTAGAAGGGTCACGCCGGGGTTGCCATGCCGGGCAAAATGGTAGTATTTCGTATGTAACTAGTTTTAACTTCTTTAGCACCCCCCAATTCTAGATTTATAGTTTAACTTAAACTAACCTCTAGCTTGTAGTCTTTATGGTTGGCAAGCCAAATTAGCGTTTCTGGTCCCTACCACCATAATGTTAGAGTAGGCATCTCTTTCTAAAAAGCCAGGTTCATTCTTTGTTTGTTTTTAAATGTAAACAAAGGGACGGTTTGATCTTTGTGGATTCAGGGAAAAATAACTGTTGGACGATTTGAAAAATAGTTGTCAAATATAGTGTGAATCTCTCGTAATATCTTCTATTGTAACATCTTACGGAGACACAGTGGTACGATAATAATAATCGTACCGTCGGCACAAATGCTAATAATCTAACAACAGCACATAAAGCAATAAATGAGCAAGGTAAGGGAGTCCACACAAGTTCTATGATCCGAAAGCTATTTATTCAGTTATTTAGGGTTAGGGTTATCCCTCCTTTTAAATCAGTTAAACTTCGTAATATTAAATTAAAGCACTCCTAAAATAATCGGACCAAGGGAAAATAAGAGAAAGGGGCTCTTATAAGAGGTGTGCCCTTTCTCAACTCTGAACCGGACCTAGGCTCTAAAGGAGGGAAGCTCCTTCAAAATTCGGCTAAGTCCGATCGTAAAAATTACTTAACTCGGAATAGTTCGGCTGGGAATCCTGGGCCGGTCGGCTCAGAGACGGAAGGCTTTTTAGGGTCCAAAATCGTCGGGTGAGAGAGAGAAAAAGGCCAGGGAGGTCGTTTATAAAGGGGACCCGTATCCTGGTGTATTGTATTGCTGAAGATGCGCAGTTGGATGCTGCGGTAGCAGGGAGAGCTGATTGGCTCTAGAGCCGGACCACTGATGTCTACTGAGCATCTGGATAGGGCCACATGTGGTAGCTATTAAAAGTGCATGAGGCAGAGGCCAAGTGCACTGAATGTCGTCTGCTAAGCTAAAGCTAATGTTATTCTGATAATAATAAATGGACGTTGCAGTTAATAAGTTAATGTTATATTGGTAAGAAGTATCGGTTGTGTAACGTTAGATACCGATACCGATATTTTATATCGGAAAGTGCTAATTCTTAAAATAATTACAACACCCTTTCTGAAATAAGGTCGGCTACTCCTTTCTTGGGGTAACGATCTATCTCCTTAAATTTTTAATTTTAATTTAGTACTTTGATTAACTTATTCCATAATATGATTCTACTTATTGGCGATTACTGGAGTAAACTTCCCACTAAGATGCAAGGAAAAACGTCTCAGTTTGCTCTAAGAATTCCCTTAAGTTCATAATATATTTTAAGTTTTCCATGAGTAAAAATCTTGCATAATAATCCTCAGCTTTCGAATACATATTCGGAATCCTATTTTACTAATGGAGTGGAATGATTGTTAAGTGGGCCTAGTTGTTGGTCGATGAACCTATGGGTTAGAATTTTCGAAGTTCTTTGATGAGTTATCATGCAAGATGGGAAAAAAATTCCTGGATTTTTTTTTTTTTGGGGGGGGGGGAGCAAGTGCTAATACTGTATTATTTAGTACTTAACTGTGATGGTACATACATGTCAGACATTTTCATATACAACACCGTACAATTTTCAATTTCGTAGTAATAATTCAATATTTGTTTTTTCGAATTTTTTTTTTTTTTTGACCTATGTGACAATATCGGTCAATAAAATTTCTACTGTGTTACAATTTTCGTTTTTCTTAACTAGGTGTCGTGTCTTAATATTTACCATGCGGCTCCTGTTTCTTAATTTTATTTCACTGGGAGAATCAGGAGTAAAATAAACAACTTATTTCTCTCATTGTCGGGATGTTGAATTTAGTTTGCTGGTACTTATTTCGTGGAAATTTCACTTGTCTGTGGAAAGTTCATTTTCTGTAGAATTCAGCGTGTTTGCGGAATATCATCTTTCTTGTGACAAAATCTCCTTCTCGCTAGGAGGGGTTTCCTTGCTTGTAAGAAGTCATCTTTCCTTTAGAGAAGGTCTCCTTGCTTGTTATAAGTCGCCATGCTTTTTATAAGTCGCCGTGCCTGTTATAAGTCGTTGTGCCTGTTATAAGTCGTCGTGCCTGTTATAAGTCGTCGTGCCTGTTATAGGTCGTCGTGCCTGTTATAGGTCGTCGTGCCTGTTATTTCGTGCCTGTTACAAGTCGTCGTGCCTGTTGTAGGCCGTCGTGCCTGTTATAGGTCGTCTTTCTTAAACAATAGAAAAAAAAAATTTCGGGTGTAACCTGTTTCGGCTGATTTGTGATTTTTCATGCGTAACTGTAACGTTTCTCTGAAATAAACATTTTTGTAACCCATTTTTATCATTTTGTTGGTGTATCGGATGCGTCTCTGCACTTTGTTCGTTTATTTGTGAGTTATTCACATTTTCTAATGCTACTGATGGCTTTGTGAACTTGATTTGACTTTCGTTTCGCTTTCGTGCGAAATCTGAGCTTCGTTTGCTCGTGGCGCCATCTCGTGACGAGAAAGCAAACGATTTCGTTGTTAAAGGTACCTGCTAGGAATCCTCTGTCCCAGTGCGGTTTTGTCGCTTGGCTCGATTGGATTGCTGGTAATTGATTTACTTAATTAAAATCATACATTACTCAGATAATTTTTTGGTTACCTAGACTGAGGTTTGAGAACCGGTTACCAATTGTTTGTCGGATTCTGTGGTGTCTTATACAGAATTTCATGGACTTAAATAGTTAGGTCCAAAATTAATTTTGATTACCCAAGTTTTTAGGCGTGGCTGGACAGTGCCTCTGTCCCTTAATGCTACGCAATGCGAGGGAGGAATGTGCCTGGGGGGTGTGGGGGAGAGATATTTTATTTTTCCAGCTTCCTGGATTTCTGCCGTTTGGTCATTTGGATTGAAAAACCCGATGAAGATGGAAGCTCCCCACCACAATCGCCGTTGTCCGAGATGTTGGGGTGCCTTCCTGAATGGTGTCGGGGTAGACCCCGACTGTCCTTTGCTGCGGGAGGAGTACTTTGTAAGTTGATTAGTTTGGTTTGTTTGAATTTATTTAATTTTCCCGATTGTTTGGAAATCTGCGGTTTTTAGGTGCTTTTAGGCTTGGCGATCGGGAATCCTTCTTTGTTCCAAAAACAGAAAACTTTCTAGGCCTATAACAAGTTAGCAACTGTGATTTCCATTCAACCCTTTCGTTACTAGTACGTTTTGCAGTGATTTATGAAAATAATCTTTAAGAAATATGATACTTAATTAACGCAATTCGTACAGAAGTTTTTTCGATCGTTGCGTCTATGAGTTCTGTGGCTGCCGAAGTTGGTGGCCACGTTTCGTTTCTTTGTTGAACGAACGCAATTGCTTTTGAAGTTTATGTTATACTACGTTGTGTGTTAGTAATTATCGAACTTGTTAAGCAAATCAGTTTCTTTAAAGTACTTTTTAGGTTCTATTTTCTTATTAACTTGATGCGGAATGTGCATACCTTAACGATATAACAACTTTTCATTGTTCTGGGTCGTGTTGACCTGAAAGTTAGTTCTTAATTGTTCGAATGACGTTTTGTCTTATGTCTTTTTTTTTCCGTTTACTAGAGACTGATTTGCTTAACTTTTGTTATTTCTTGAGAGTTTGGGGGGGGGGGGGAGAATTGGGAAAGCGGAATAAAATTGGGAAGGATGGCGTGGGGTGGATATTCGGACTGCTGTCTATAGATTTTTAATTTTCGGACTGCTGTCTATAGATTTTTAATTTTTCTACATGCTTTTCCTTGTGAGGGAGGGGGGGGAGGTTTGGAACATTGATCTTGTTGCTTAAGTCTTTCTAGCAAAATTAATTTTTCTGTGGTTGGAGTTCCTTAATCGTTCTAATATTTTGATTTACTGATGTTGGCTATCGCCACTTTAACGTTCTTTATCTTATTTCGAAATTGGGGAGAATTCATATCAATAGGGGAAAAAATCGAAAGGGTTGGTCTGAACTTAAATTTCTTAATTTTTTTTCCGTGTGTGACGCAATATTTGCCAGGGGGGTGTGAGGGAGAGAGAGAAAAAAATAGTGGATGGGGAATTTTTCATGTGAAAATTATTCCTTAATTTCTAGATTTGTTTTAAGTTTTGTGATTACTGTTTAAGGTAGTTTAGGCATGATTGATTCAACTTGTTATTTTATTTAATTTTTCAGGATTCTCCTGCTTCTACGGATCCGCCTGGCCCGGAGATCGTTGCCAGCCGCCTCTACCATGAGGTTCGGGGTGTCGTCAGCCGGCTAGTTGACAACCCCGTCTGGCTGAACGCCGGACCTGCCGTAGCGCCCGAACGAGAGGAGGTGGTACCCTTGGTCGTGGAAGAAGAGGTTCCGGCGGTTTTCGTGGTAGAGGAGCTGGCGCTGGAACCTGAGCCCGACGTCGTCGCTCTTTGGCCGTTAGTTGCTCCCCTGAACCTTCCCGTCAGTCGTCTGAGATCGGGACGTGTTTGGATTCGACGATAGCAGGAGGGGGGGGGAGAGAAGTGGAGGCCCTGTCCTTTTGTTCCCATTGTCTTGTGTAATTTTTTCGTTTTCTGTAAATTCTTGACTCCTCGTTTGTTTATAAATCAGTTTGGATTAAGTACGCACTTGTTTCGTCTCCCTGTTTTCCTATTTAGATTACGTCGCATTCAGAATTTCCGTTTGGCGCGCCAGATGAAAATTCAATACGAACTTCTTTGCTTAGGATGCCATGTTCCTTAGGATATTTCGAAATTTACGATTTTTAGGTGGTCATGCTTGATATAGGTGATCAGGGCTGATACGGGTAATTGTGGTAAATATAGGCTACCGTGGCCGGAGCTCCTGGATGGCCTTTGCGAAAATTACCTCGATTGACCTTTTTTTTCATGCTTGCGTTTGAAACGTGCAACGTGACGGATCTCCGTCTTTTTCGTACTGTAATAGTAATTTCTAGGTGCCATCCGTACATAATTTTTGCATGTATGGCTTCCTAAAGGTACCATGGTTAATCGTACATGGTTTTTGTGAACTATTTTTACGTTTTAAGGTACTATTTTCGTTGGTAAGTGCGACTGAGTAGGTAAGTTCTTTGTCCGCCATTGTATCGTGAATTGGCTAACGTGCTTTTTGGATTAGCTGAACCGTTAGGGTTCTCATTAGTACTGAATTCCTCATTATTTACGTGAATCTTAATTCTTAAACCAATTCTATAATTTTTAGACGTAAATATCTTATGCTAACTGTTCGTAAATTTGCTTGATGGATCCGTGTACGTTGTTCTATGCCAATTGATAGCCTACTAACGTAACTTTTAATCGCGCATCATTTGCAATTTTACTTAAATTATTAATTAATTCTTATCATGTGTGCACAATTCCAATTCGTACAATTCGGCGGAACGGAACCAGAAAACAATTTGCACAACCAAAATGTCGTACGATCGTCAATAAGGAACTGAGGTGCGTTGCTCGTCCCGCACACTTCACACTTACACGTTTTCTTTTCATTGCAATATCATGGGGAGCTTATACTTATAACATATTTTACCAATAAATACATAAAATGATTCATGCTGATACCTGAAGTAATTTTATGGTAAGTTCACAACTTATTAATCGTACTACGAAGAAAAGTGATTTCTACGGGGCTGCACCGCATGCTTCACATTTGTACATATTCTCTCCATTGTCAAGGTAGGTTTGTGCCAAACTTACACATCGCTGACAACTGGAATTTGTACGGCTTTATTTTTGACAGATGTATCGTTATTTATTTATTTTTTCTACAATTTCCGGTTATAATTTGGATATGGGGAAAGGGTATTTGCTTTACCAACGTTAACAACATCACACCTAACATGTTCTCTTGCTATATGTAGCGACTGTCGTGCTAATTTTGACGTTGCGAATTTGGTTTAGCAAATCGTATGCACGTATTGCCACGAACTTTCCAATTAGGTTCAATACGCTTGCTTCAATCCAAGAAACTTGACTTGTTTTGCAGCGAAAATGCATTTCTCGAGACTGAGTTTCGTTTTCGATTTCTCCACTAGTGAGAGGGCCTTGCTGACGTGTAGTAGGTGTGTTCGGAAATTTGAGGAGCTGAGGAGCACGTCGTCAAGGTAGATCGTACAGTAGGCACCTAAAATCTCTGCGAAAATCTGCTAGGTGCAGAATTGGAAGTGGGCAAAGTTTCAAACCAAATTGGAAGTTTGGAAAAACAATACACCTTGTTGGCACTCTGGAATGCTGTCTTTTCCATGGCAGACTCAGCTAGCTTCAGCTGAAAAAATCCCATTCGAAAATCTAGCTTGGTGAAGTATTTGGCGCCGTTGAGATTTGCGAGTGTTTAACTGATGATAGGCAGGGGTACTGAGACTGATTCGGTAACTGCGTTGAGGCCGCGTAGGTCTACGGCGACTATATCCCTCGGGTCTTCTTCTTATGAGAAGGCAGGGACTGAGCCATGCTGATTTGCATTCTTTAATTACGCCAATGCTGACTAGTTCTTCCAGGTATTTGGCCAAAATTTCCCGTTGGTGGAAGGGCACCCTCTAGATTTTCGACCTTACTAGGGCTGATGACCCTGTTTCGATGTTCACTTCATAGTTTTTGTATGTTCCAAGATCGAATCATTCTTTCTGAAGGCGTCCTGGCGTGTCTTGAGCATGTCCAAAAATTCCATTTGCTCTTCTTCGTTTAAATCTGGTAAATTGAATTTAAACTTCAAGCTATTCCATTCCTCTTCTGAAAATGGTCTATGTTCGGTTGCTGTGTCCGCTGGTAGCGTTGGGTGGGCTTGACCCTACGCTGTTGATGTCAATGGACTGTGTGCGTTCCTTTGTTTGAGTGGGCCTTGAAGGAAAGGAAAAATCAGATTCGGTTTCGGGATTGGCTTTTGTTGAGTCGGTGTGGCCTCCTTCCTTGTTGGCTATTGTCTCTGTACATCCCTTTGTCTGAGTGGGCCTCGAAGAGGGAAGGAAGTCAGGTTGAGATCCGGGATTAGATAGGGAAGTGGCTGATCTTTTGTCCCTGGTCTCTTTTGTGCGTAGTCTTCCTATTGTTTGAGTTGAGTCGAGTCTTCGGGAGGGGGATTATCTTTTGTTGTTGGAGATGCCGGATCCTCGTCAGTGTTCTCTTCGTCATTGTATTCTATCTCCGCTGTTGTGTACTGGCCTAAAATAGAGCCTGCCTTTAGAAATTGATCCTCCATGGATGTGTTAATAGCCATAATCGGAATTAAACCAGTAGGGCTAGTATTAACCAAACCTCTGGCAAGAAGGATCGGAATTTCTTTGCATTGTGGCAAAAATATGCCACTTTGCTGTTCGGGATAGGCTTGGTGGAGAACGCCACAAATTTTTGTCTCGTAACATCTTTGTACAAAGAAACGGGTACCTCAACAATATTACGTTGAGGTACCCGTTTCTTTGTACAAAGATGTTGTTTTAGCAAACAACAACGAGACAAAAATTTGTTGAGGTGTCGGATTCCAAATAGATCTTGGATTTTCTACTGTTTCGTCATCTGAAGAAATATTGATCGTTGCAATATGCTCAGTTGTAACGTTATAATTTTCGAAATTAATTAACTCCTTGTTCTGACCATAATTTTCCCAAGCATCAAAAGGTGATGGAGACAAATTAAATTTGAGATCCCCTATTTCTAAAATTTCTCTGAACAATTTAACTTAACCAATTCCGGTTGTTTTGACAAAAAATCGTAACCCAATAAAATGTGGATTTTCCCAAAACTGCCATCGGGAACAACTCTGAACTGCTGGTTTGTGGAAAATCCGCATTTGCTTATTTCAGCGATCACTATTTTTTCTGTTGTTATCCTTTTTCTACCGACACCTATTAAATTTACGGGAGCTACTGTTTTGACTTCGTGACATTTAATTTGTGGGTTTCGCAACAATTCTCGTGCAGTAGACGATTCGATCAGCAAAACATCTGCTCCGCTGTCTGAAAGTGCTACTTTACTTAAATTGCCGAAATTAAAAATTAAGTGGGGTCTTGGGTGAACAGATTTTGAGTTGTAGCCTATACAGTCGACTCGAGCGTGAGTTAGCTCTTCTTTGTCGCTTGCTTCGTCCCTTGGGTCTAGTTCTAGAAGTAGGCCAGTAGTATCAATCGCCGCCGCTAGATGGAGTTGGTATGGCGTTGGGTTGCTTGCTAGCTCGAATTTTTCTCGTTGCTCCGTTTTCCTTTTTTCTTCTAGTTTTTTCCGTTTTTCTTCTGAAATGACTTTGGGGTTTGATGTGCTGTCCCAATAAATAAGACAGATTGTTGGTGATGTTACGGATGGAATTAAAGGGATGCGTAGCTTCCATTCTTGCTGGTTATTGTCGGAAATCTTGATTGCTTCACCGGAGTGAATTAAATGTGATTTACGTTCGTTGGTGTCCGACGTGCTTCGGAATTCGACTGTCCTGTCGTCTCCGATTAATTCCAGAACGATGGGGTTGTTTGAGCGTGACAAATTTAATTCCGAGTGGAAATTTGTAGAGCCGATGCCGTCTTCGAATAGTGTTAACATGACTGAGTCGCATGTTAGCTTGAAAGTTTTGTTGAGTAGCTCCGAAAAATTTGGTGTGAGGTGCGAGTTGAGGTTTAAAGCTGGGGCTACATATTTATCGGGGATAGCACCGAAATACGAAGCTAGTCTTGGCAGTGTCAGCGTCCTGTCTTTTAATGCAAATTTTTGTTGATGCCAGTCGACTTTAGAATAAAGATCAAGGAGCAAACCTGCAGCGTTGATTGTTGAATGGATTTTCTTGCTGTTGAATAATTTGTTAGTTTTTTCTCTAGGCGTGGGGGTGGATGATGGAATTTCAGGATTTATGGTACTAGTTGCATTGATTGGAATTTTTCTGTGCTGCTGTACCCTGCTAACTCAAAAAAACCTGTTACTTTTTGAGCCAACGTCTAGTTTTTTGACTGCTGGGTTGTTGAATTGCGTGGCTGGACGAAGTTTGCGTTGCTACCTCCGTGGTTGTTGTTGTTATTACGGCGTTTGTAGGTGCTTAGGTTGAGTTGGGAATTATCCCTAGTTCCCTGGTTGTAGTTCCGTTGTTGGTTTGGGTTTTCTCCTTGTTGTTCGTAGCTGCCTTGGCCACCTCTTCTAGGGATGGGTTTGCCTAGTTTTTCTAGTCTTCGTTAGTTTGCCTGTCGTACTGATTCTAGGTGGTTGTCTTTAGTTCTACAATTTTTGCTTAAGTGGTTTCGGCCGTAGCATTTGAAGCACGAGCGTGTATCGTTCTTTTCCGGCTGGAAAGCGTCGACTCTCGCTTCATTTACAGTTTTCCTTAGCTTGAGGTTGTTTACTTCCCTTCTTTTTTGTTCTAGTTCTTGCACAATCTTGGCTAATTCGTCTGATGCTACGGTTACAGTCTTGTTGGAAGGAGAAGCTGCTGCTGCTGTGTTGTTTAGTTGCTTGGCTGGATTTTTCCGTGTTGGTTGTGGTGTATCGCCACTTTCCCAGTCTGCGATCTCGGTCTGTCTCTTCAATGTTAGGTTTAACATTTCTTCCCAAGTCTTTGGATTCATGGTGGCTAGATACGTCTGTCTTCTCTGGCATGGCTGCTTTGAAAGTGCATCTTAAGCCTTGGTCTCTTGCTCGTTCTTTTAATATCTTCTTGATGTCACTTTCACCTGGCTGTGTCATCCAAATCTCCGATGCCATTATCTCTAGCCTATCAGCGAAAGCGTTGACGTCTTCTTCTTCCATCGTTCGAGCACGCTGGAATTTATTTCGTGTGGATTTGGCACCTCCTCCGCCGAAACGTTCGATGAGGGCAGTCTTGAATCGTTCCATGTAGTTATCCTAGAGATCAGTGGTCTTGTAGCTATGAATCGGGCTGGTCTTCCTACGCATTTATTTGACGCTGCTGCAATTAGCTCGCTGTCAGGGAGGTTAGGATCAATTTCCTAAGATTTTCAGTTAGCAACGGAAAAGTGAAAATGTCCGTGCTATTTTCACCCGAAAATTTGATTAGGCCCTTCTTTGAAGTTTGGACGTCTTCCCACATTCGGGCTTCGCTTCTGTTGGAATTTCTGTTGCTATTGCTGGGTTGATTTGTGCTTATCTTCTCGACAATCTCCCTCAATGCGTCTACATGGCTAGTGTTAGCTTCTTGTAGGTCTGTTATGATTCGTGACAGATGGCTGTTGTCGGAAAATGTTGGGCTTGCTGCTACGTTAACGTGGTGCCGGCGAGAGGAGGGGAGCGTCTATGCTGGTTTGCCATTCTGTCTAAAACTTGCGGTAAAAGTTCTTCAGTTGGGGAGTGGTGACGATAGTTATCCCTAACGTTATCGTGGTAACGTAAATTTCTTGATGAATAGGCCCACTGTTGTGGTGATCTACTTCTGGAGTGGGACCTAAAATTTCTTCTTTCCCTATTTGGTGATTCGCTACGTGAACGATGTGGTGGGGGATCGTGAATAGGGCTGCTTGAAGTGTTGGCTTCCCTGCTATGCTTAGCTGCTGGCTGTTTATCAGCTGCCGTGCTACGCTGTTTAGCAGGAGCTTTTGGCACGTGAGTTAGTTGTCTGCTCTGCCGAGGTGGAATCAGCTGCTGGGCGGAAAGAGCAGGTGCATCGGCGGTCTCCAGAACGGGGGAACAGGTGGAATTTCACCGTGTTGGTCGGGCAAGACTGGGGCGGGCGGAACGACGTCTTGCGTGTAGGCCAGACGACGGGGTTTCACAATAGTTCTACCGCTAGACGAAAGCTTTAAATTCTTTCTATTTTTAGGAATCGTCTTTGTGCTTTTGCTAGCTGCAGTTGATTTTTTGTGACTTGGCATGGTTATTATGACCTGTGAATCAATCTAGTCTTAACTGAAGATTTTTTTTTTCTTATTTAGGGTAGCCTACTTGATCTACGTTTTTTTCTTATTTAATCTGAAAAATCGCTCCTTTGCTTAATAATAACTGTAACGTGCTGCCTCTTTCTTAATGATTAGGCGTGGGTATTGTTCGAATTATCACTTCGACACCATTGTGAATCTCTCGTAATATCTTCTATTGTAAGATCTTACGGAGACAAAGTGGTACGATAATAATAATCGTACCGTCGGCACAAATGCTAATAATCTAACAACAGCACATAAAGCAATAAATGAGCAAATATAAGGGAGTCCACACAAGTTCTACGTTCCGAAAGCTATTTATTCAGTTATTTTGGGTTAGGGTTATCCCTCCTTTTAAATCAGTAAACTTCGTAATTAAAGCACTCCTAAAATAATCGGACCAAGGAAAAATAAGAGAAAGGGGCTCTTATAAGAGATGCGCCCTTTCTCAACCGGACTTGGGCTCTAAAGGAGGGAAGCTCCTTCAAAATTTGGCTAAGTCCGATCGTAAAAATTACTTAACTCAGAATAATTCGGCTGGGAATCCTGGGGCGGTCGGCTCAGAGACGGAAGGCTTTTTAGGGTCCAAAATCGTCGGGTGAGAGAGAGCAAAAGGCCAGGGAGGTCGTTTATAAAGGGGGCCCGTATCCTGGTCTATTGTATTGCTGAAGATGCGCAATTGGATGCTGCGGTAGCAGGGAGAGCTGATGGGGCTCTGGAGCCGGACCACTGATGTCTACTGAGTATCTGGGTAGGGCTACAAGTGGCAGCTATTAAAAGTGCATAAGGCAGAGGCCAAGTGCACTGAGTGTCGTCTGCTAAGCTAAAGCTAATGTTATTCTGATAATAATAAATGACGTTGCAGTTAATAAGTTAATGTTATATTGGTAAGAAGTATCGGTTGTGTAACGTTAGTTATCGATACCGATTACCGATATTTTATATCGGAAAGCGCTAATTCTTAAAATAATTACAATAGTTGCAACTTAGCAGACGTGGTTCAGCTTGCTGGGTATTCCTGGATTGTAACCCAAGAAAAAAATCTTAATTTTGTAGTCAAAATTAAGAGTGTTTAAGAATTTGTTATAAGCAAATTTCTCATGTAAATTCAAGCCAAGTGTTTTTGCGAACTTCTCAAAAGCTAAATACTAGTGAACCAATGTAAAAAGTGTTTATTTTCATTTGTCTGATGTTTTAAGTAAAAACCAAGAGTTTTAAAAACTTCAGGATCATTCCCTAGTTGATTAATTGTTCCAAGTGTAAATTAATATGTAGCCCATCTTAGCTTTATACTTCGTTTAACAGTTAAACTACTCCACCGTTGGTGGCAGTGATAATTATCGGTAGCATTAAGGTTAGGCCTATAGTTAGGACACCGATGCTTCATTCCCATGCCGGGACTGTAGCCCATGCTGTG
>JAHWFP010170860.1:0-51270 GCA_023313725.1 Lithobius niger
TAGACCCTTACTCTTAACATTTAACGTTCCGTTTTTTGTTTATTAATTGAAAGTTTGGTTCAGCAGTGGGACCAAGGCATCGGGAGAGTGAAGAGTGCATCGTGAGAGTGATTGGGAAAGGTTGGCATAGAGTGTAGTGCTGCAGTTCTTTGTTTGGGTGACTTGAGAAAAGTCTTTGTTCAAAATCGCGTGAAAATTTGAAAGTTGCTTGCGTTCACCCTCAGCGCAGAAAAGGGCAAGTCGCGTTTAAGTCCTCGACGTGTGAATAGGACCAGTATTAACGTTAAGCTTCAGCGTGTGCAAAAAAGCAAAAGAAGTTAAACTTGGGCGAAGCCCTTGTGAGTGCTAATTTGGAACTTTGAACTTTGATTGCCAAACAAGAAGGTCGCAATTGGTTGAGAATTCCGGAGGAAAAGGGCTCCCTTGCAACGCTTCAGACCAGGATTCCAGGTAGGAAAGAGATTTGAGTTTGCGCTTTTGTGTGAATTGATTTTGGGAAGCTTTCTTTTGTGTTTTAATTGGGTTTAGTGAGAAAGTGGCAAGCTAAGCGTTTTCATTATTAATTGGAAATTTGTTAATTTGGGATAATTTAAAGTTCGATTTTGTAATTTTGTTAAAGTAATTGGGTATTGTGTTTTTGAAATTTAAGACTAAAAATAATTGTTCTTGGATTAAGTAATATTTCGGAATGTATGTAAATTAAAGTAATTGTGAATGAATAAATGGAATGAAGTCAGATAGTTGTTTCTTTTTGAGTATTTGGCTATAAGATTAATTTTGGGTATTTGGTAGTATTGAAGTAAATCCATTGGCCAGAGGCGTAACTTCAAAATTGGGGCCCGGAGGCGGCAGTGAAGTGGAGGCCCCCTCTTCCCCGCTTCATACAAAAATTCATTTATTGCCACACAAGGTCAGAGCCTAGTAGAGGCCCCCATTTACTAAAAAAAATAAATACTGTTTTGCCATACAAGGGGGTAAGAGCCCAACAGAGGCAGTTTCTCCCCCTCCCCCCTTTATAAAAATAATGGTTTTGTAACACACGGCGAGAGCCCAGTGGAGGCCGCCTTCCTTCATAAAAAAATTGCAGTTTTTGCCCAGAGGCCAGTAGGCCACCTTCATAAAAAAAAAGAAATGCAGTTTTGCCACACACGTCAAGAGCCCAGTGGAGGCCACCCCTTCGTAAAAAGTGCATTTTTTTGCCACATAAGGCGAGATCCCAGTGGAGCCCCCCTCCCTCCCTTAAAAAATAAAACCATTAAGTATTTACAACACAAGACACAACTTTTTTCTCGAAACGATAGCAACAACTTACTTTCTAATATTTTTCGGTTACAAACAAATTTTAAATTTGGACCAGTGAATGGGGGCCCCCAAAGTCGGTGGGCCCGGTGGCGGCTGCCTCCTCTGCCTCATTGAAGTTACCCCACTGCCATTGGCACGATCTGTTTGGGGACAAAGTAAGTAAAGTGTTGTGACAATCTAAATCCACAGTGATCGCAAGGAGGTTCCAGACGAACACCGAACCTGAGTGTTTAGTATTAAAAGGTAAACAGGTGATAAGTAAATAAATTTTGTTGTGAAGGAGCGTGGATGTGCCTCAGTCCCCAAAGGGCACCGTACCGCACCCCTCTGTCACAAAACGTCTAACTGGATTAACGTCTAACTACGGTTTCTGATGTTATATGTATAGCCGCAGCGAGCGCGGTAGCGCGAGCAAGGCAGGGATATTAGACG
Source organism: Lithobius niger (assembly GCA_023313725.1). NCBI lineage: Eukaryota > Metazoa > Arthropoda > Chilopoda > Lithobiomorpha > Lithobiidae > Lithobius > Lithobius niger. The sequence goes on from JAHWFP010170860.1 coordinate 1,735, forward strand.
ATTTTCCATTATACGAATTTCCAGTTAGACGATTTTCCATTATACGAATTTCCAGTTAGACGCTTTTCCATTATACGAATTTCCTGTTAGATGATATTCTGTTATACTGTTTTCCGTTATACGTATTTCCAATTATGCGATTTTCCAGTTAGACGATTATCCCTCGCTCCACCTGGGGGTAGGGGCAGCGGGGGGAATGGTGGGCGCTTGTTTTTCTTTTTATTAAGAAAAAAAATACGTTTACGAAACTGAGTGGTGCTGGGCACGAGAGGTTTTTTTTTTCTGGAAGCTACTGTGGCATTGCTGGTCTGGTCATAGCTATCTTTAGTATTTAATAATAAATTTTTAATTATTCAGTTAATCTTTATCATAACTAGCACTACCAAACCAAACCACCTCCCTTGTATTTGTATTCACCTTTTCCACCGCCCTTGTTCTTGATTTATGAGCGAACCGAACAGTAATCAGGAATCTGACAGGAATGTTATCTACACCGACGTAAGGGAGCGTTCACAAATTCGTAACACCTGGATGGGACAGGGTGGTTGAGAAAATGTGTTACCATCTGCTATGATGAGGAGGGGGGGGGGGAGGGAAAGCCGAAGTATTATGTAACACACTAATTTTCGCAAAATTATTTTTCACTAAACTGGTGTTACAAAGAGGGGCGGGGAGTTTATTCGTAGAATAAAGTGTTACGTAATTTGTGAACACTCCCTAATTGTTCGTTGGGACTGGGAGAATTTGATTACAGTAAGAATTTGTGTTTTTAATCAGCAAAATAGCACTGTTTCAGTTACCACGTGATGGCTTATTTCTAAATAACTATTTCAGTTACTCTAAAATAACCTTGAAAAGGCACATGCTCACTTACAAAGCTATGATTTGAGCCTATTCCCATAATTTTAGGTGGTGTAGTTTGATCTGTAGAGAGGCTGACGAAAGTATCCCCAGAACAAGAAGAAGCAGCAGCAGCAGCAGCAGAACAAGAAGTTGTCTATTTGGCCCCTCTCTGTATCTCGGGTTTGGCTCGCCCGAATTTCACAATTTTTGGACTGAAGACAGGCCTTGATTAGTTAAAGCTAGTTTCCAAACTTGGTTTAAAGATGTTCACTTTTGACGGAGTTATAAGCTCTCAAAGTTGAGAGTTTAACACAGAGACCCTAGGCTGACCCTTACTAACACTGGCAGTGTTAATATAGATGTTGGATTAACAAAAAGTAAAACGATCAGCCAGTTCCGACCTTAATGTCCTAATCTGAATTATGGTATGTTTTAAACGATTAATTTTGTATTCCTATCGTGACGAACAAGTAAAACAAGTAGCCAACAACGGTCAAATCAACAACAAAAAAAGAGAGGTGTGCGCCGTCATGCCATGCCTTTGCAGCTGATCCAAAACTAGAAATGCAAGCGTCCACTGGTTTTACGTGTTGCATACGCGTTGTGTAACCGTGGCCAAAAAATTATTTGGGTTTTTGGTTGTATTCTTTAAGGAGGGGTATTTATTCACTGGTGGTAGACAATTAGTAGCCATAGCGATCGCTGTATTCGCAAGAGAAAACAAATCGACTCTCACTATAATTGGTTTAAACAGGTTTATTTAAAGCGAAAATATTGAAATGACAAAATACGCAGTTTTCCCACTGTTACTTTCTCCCTATGCTTTGTGTGGCATCGCTTCAGTCCCTCCCGGATTTATTTTAGTTCCGTGGCTCAGCATTGGCGCCATTGCCCATTTTCAATCGTGAGGCCCTGAACTTCGTGCGAGCTCCCTTTGCTTTGAACAGATCACCAGTGAAACGCCCACCAGAGTTCCACTACAGTTGACATTAAATTTGTTCCCAGTTGTGCTGACATGTATTGATGCAAAGCGACGGCAGGTGGCGTAGGCGTATGTGTTATTTGGATGTGTTATTTGATTGTTACAGGGCTCGCCCTTTGCTACTGCCCCAAGAATGAATTCACTCGCTCTTTCATTGCTTCGCGGTGGGTGCAGTTTTTTGTTGAAAGTTGCTGCTGCTGGCGTATTAGGTGCTGTTGGTGGTGTTTAGATGCTGTTGTGCTTTACTAATCATATATATTTAAAACGTAAAGCACAACAGCACCTAAACAGATGGAATTTTCTCAATTGTACATTTTATTATTTCAATTAAAAATCATCAATTTTTATCCGTGTTCATTTTAACAAGTGAAAATTCAATCGCATAACCCAGTTTTTTACTGCACACTTGACATTTTTGTTTGTAATTACATTATACTAGCTGAACCGGCGTAACATACGCCGTTCTAGCAAACGGCCACCTCCTCACGCCCTCCACCGCATCCTGCTCCCCCCCCCCCCCCCACCCTCTCCCCGCGCTGGAATGCAAAGGCTGCTTGCTTCTGGCCGGACGTCATGATGATCCCTCATCATCATCAAGTCTGCTCCTAAGCAAAATATCCACCCAACACCAAAACTGGTATAAAAGAAGCCACCAAGTTTCCGAAAAGGGTATTCAACCAGGGTAATGCCACCAAGGTTAATCCTACTAGCTAAGTTAATCTCACCTACTAATAGTTCGAAAGTTTCATTATAAATTAAAACTAGAACATTGCTACTAGCAGTAGCAAATTCAATCTTCAAGTTTTCATTTAACATCCAAAATATTATTCTGTGCGATTAACTTGGCTAATAAGATTAACCTTGGATTATATGTATTATGATGATGATAATGATTAGATTAACTATTCTCAATTATTCTGTTTCGGTTATGTTAGGTTAGATTACGTCTGGATTTAGTGGCGAAGCCAGGTGAGGGTATGAGAAACAACCAAGCTAGGGCAACTACCCCCCCCCCCCTCTCCCACACACTGTCTCTTGAATCAGTATTTTTGACTTTCTTAAATCTTACTTGTCATGTATAGTACGTATATCAAGCATTCAGACAACAAATTAAAGTTTTTAATTTGCTAAGAAATAGCATTCTTATATTTGTCAGTAAATGTACTTCCTCCATAGCATCTGGGGACTGGCTTAAACTAGTCTTGTGGAAGTTTTGCTGCAGTCGTAAGCAGTGGCACCACTGGGACTTCACACTGGCTTTCGTATATGAAAGTAAGTATATTGACGCATAACTAAAAATGTTAGGAAGAAGTAAAAAAAAATAAAACAGGACTTGTTTGATTGTCTATAACGAGGAATAGCTAAAAACAGGATAGGCATTATATACCAATACAAGTATGTTGCTCTAATTTTAAATCCATGTGAATCTCTACTGCACAATTCAAATTTTATTTGGCAGTTTTTGGTTTTGTTTAAAATGAACTGAAGCATTAGGAAAGATGCGTACTTCATTCTGGTCACTTGGTTGAAAGTTGTTTGATCATTTTGCTAGGAATGCCTGTCAGTGGCATACAAGTTACGAGAAATATCAAGTGTAGCGACAGGAAGCCGAATAAGCGAACGGAGTGAGCGACTTGTCTAGTTTCAGATAAGTAAGATACACAGATATATGCACTGTAGGTGTAAAATAATATTCCAATGAATGAGTAGTGATGCCATACAAACACAATAAAACGTATTACACACACAAAAAAAAAACACCGTTAATCTAAAAATGAATCGGCTATATGGAAGAATTTGAAAATAAATAAATAAATAAATAAAAACGAGCGATACAAGTAACAAAAAACTTTCTTCGTAGGAAATGTTAAGTTAAGATCATGAGTTTGCCATTCCAAAAAAAGTATCCATGCAAGCTGGGAAATGTCAGACCACTAACCATTTTTATAATAAAAGTGCTTGAAATTCTTAGGGTGGCCGCATATCATATTTGACAAAACGTCGTTGCAAGACAAAACGTCGCGAGACGTTTCATCCAACAGACGGAACTAGAAGGAGCTTCGACTTGTTGTCGTGGACGCCTAAAGACGTCTAGCGACAACGTCACATCCGGTGTGTAGCGCTCAGCTAATTCCTATGGTTTTGGAGACATCTGCAGCATGCTGAGACAGGTTTCGACAAAATGTCCTGTCGTGCGACGTTTTGTCAACTTTGGTGTGTGGCCAACCTTATTTTTTCGTCAAGCATTTGTTTGTGGCTTTAGTACATTTCCCAGCTTATATGGATACTTTTTTGGATACTTTTTCGGAACATTCGTCGTCCTACTGTTAACATCTGCTTTGAAGAAGGTTTTTTGGTTACTTGTATGTGTAGGAAAACGCGCAGGCTTGTATAATCTTATGATGACATTAAAACTCAGTTGATAACCTAAACCCATCTGTGATCGCAAATGTAAGCATAATAGTAGGAATGAATCTTTCCTACTTCACAGGGTAAAATTTTCTTCTGCTGCATTTGACAATGTGATTGTCCTTGTAAGGGACAAGCCCCAGAAATGAAACTTACTGTTGTAAACATCCCATCTCCTGTCACAAACCTATTGGATGATTATTATCAAATTACCCGTTATTACGAAGCAATTGCAGCGTTTTTGGAACGAAGACAGAGAGACTGTATCCAGCGGAAGAATGCCTCGACTGTTGTGTACAGTATCTACAATTTTAGCATGAAGACGAGCATATAAGCAGACTTTTGGTGCCAAATGTAATCAAGATGTTGCATCTACTAATAGTTCGAACGTTTCATTATAAATTAAAACTAGAACATTGCTACTAGCAAATTCAATCTTTCAAGTTTTCAGTCCAAAGTATTATTCGGTGCGATTAACTTGGCTAATAGGATTAACCTTGGTTTACATGTAGTATGATGATCATGATTAGATTATATTATCAATTAGTCTGTTTCGATTACATTAGGTTAGACCAACGAATGTCTGCTGGCTTGTTGAACAATTTCTTTGTTTCAATTGTCGAGAGTGTAAATAATGCTTTGTAAAGAAAGTTTCTGGATACAGAAGTAAATCAACATTATTTTCTACACTTTGAATCGATAATTGATTTTACAGTGGTGGCAGTGGTGGGATCTAACCAAATGGTCTCCAACCTAGAAGAAACCTGGAAAATTTAAACTAATCCATGAAGTTGGCTTCGAAAACAGCCTTGGTCTTTCATCCACGAGTTTTGCAGCTGGTCTTACGATTCTTCAGGAATTTCACTGTTTTGCTGAAAACTAGGGGTGAAGAAGAAGACAGCTGAAAATTCAACATGCTTTTGGCGTTTGGGATTTTTTCAATGGGCGTTCAAGAAAAGTCAAATTTCCAAAAGGACGTCGGTGTAAACCAATGATTAGCACATCTCTGCCACATGCCGGCGGTTCCTTCCTAGCCTTGCCTCATCCCTGTACAACCGGGAAGAGAAAGCGAAAGAATTCCGAGGAAGGACCCCGAAATGTGTTTATGCTTTATTACGTGTGTGAAAAATCGTAAATATTCCTAGAAAAATAATTGCCCGTCTCCGCCTAAGATAACATTAGTAGTTGAAAAGAATGTTATTAAACTATTTCTCTTTCCCCAATGACGGATGATTTAGATGATTAAATTGAAAAGGAAAGTAGGGCAGCAGAAAATTTAACGTATAGCCTACTAGTTACAAAATATAATCTTGACTTGCCTTCAGTTCATGTGTACCAAAGGACCCAAGGTCGATATCATCATTGCTATTTTATTTATCTCACATTATTATTACGAACTTTTTGTTTTGTTACAGATACACTAAATCAATAATAATAACCCCTAATGGTGATCTAGCACACTTGAATCATTTTCTCTGTGCTACGTTTCAGCAATAGACAAAAATATTTGCTCCAGATTTGCCTGTGATACCGAATAGTCATCTAATTTGTACATCTGCTTGGCTTTTTCCATCAACTGGAATAGCTTGGACCAACTCGTAGATGAGTAGGGAACGGAATACTCGATCATTCCCTGCAAAACAATTTCAGAGAATTAAATTAACATAATAAGAACAACAGCACTGAAATACTAACACTAGGATAGTGTGCAGACATCCGTAAAGGCTTAACCCTTTTGGAATTATTTAACCAAACCAGTAAATAAAGAAATCGGGTGCATTTCAGACACACAATCACAAATGCACGTATCAAAGTCTAAAATTACTCCGCTGCAAAACGAACGTCATCAAAAGCAATACGAAACAGCATTTACAGTGTCCATATTTTTTGAAAATAATGTGTCTGCCTAGTGCTCTTAGCAATATAAGATAAACATAGAAAAGATAAACAGGACAGAAAGCCAAATCGGCTTGATTAGGGTTACATAAATACAGATGAAAACCTACTTCCATCGCCTTTTGGACTTAACTGTCAGACTGCCTGAGCGGGAATTGAACCCACAACATATGTGACCAAAGGGTTGAAGCCCTACTGCTTGAGCCATGCTGACACGGCCTTTAACAGGAAACCGACATAGGCAGCATTTAATAAAAATAGTTTAAAATACCTGTTTTGTGAAACGGGATGGCAGAAATGTCACTTACCCAGTTCGATGTTAAAAATGGAAGAAATATAAAAAAAAAAAAAGAAAGAACCTTCATTTGCTCTCAATTTTCCTCACCCATCCATTACGGGAGGCCGAAATCCGGTCTCTTATCCCGTTATTGCCCATGTCAAAGGGGATGCATTTTTTGTAATTCCCATATGATACTTGGGTCGGTCGCGGGATTTGAACTGGCATTCGCTTGGTTTGGAGACGAGGGCGCTGACCACTGGGCTGTTGTTGCTCGCTTTGCTCGGGGTTCCCGGAGAGCCCTCACAAAGCTCGTGTTGCGCGTTGGGACTTCGTTTTTCGCCGTTCAGTAGCCGTCCACCATACCGGCCATTGGGCAGTAAGGGTTAAGTGCCTTAGGTCCAACATCCTCACCTTTAAGTGGCACGTGTTTACATATTTAAGGAAACATTTTTCCAAATTCCACTGAAGGAACGCTTGCTGCCATGCCCCACGCCCAGCGAACAGAAACGAACGCGCGTCACAGCGTGAAATCAGGAATAAACAGAACGGAATACCAAATAAAGCTCGATTTTGATAAATAAATATGGATGCAAACCTATTTCCATTGCCTTTTGGACTTTAATGTTATACTGACTGAGTGGGAATTGAACCCTCGACCTTTGAGACCAAAGGTACAAGCCATATCCCTAAGCCATACTGACATGACTGTTTCATTATGGACGTGTCAGTATGGCATAGCGGTAGGGTTTCGACCTTTGGTCTCAAAGGTTGCGGGTTCAGTTCCCACTCAGGCAGCCTGACATTTAAGTCCAAAAGGCAATTGAAATAGGTTTGTTTATGTATTCTTTTAAAGAAGGTAAACTAGTGCAAGTTTTACGAGTAGCAGTTAGGATAGTTTTCTTTGCTTCTTCTGCTGCGTTCATCAATTGTATAGTTTCACAGCCCAAATGGCGAATTTATGTGAAATGGTATTTGGTAGGAACCTTCCTTAAACACAGTTTCGCACCATCTTTCATAAATTATTTCCGAAGATACTGGAAACTTAATGATGTGGATTCAATTGCTTCGGTGAAACCTACTTACACACATTCTCTTGTACGAGAATCGTTTGCATTTTGTTGATTTTAGGTCATTTAAAACATTTTAAAAGAACATTTGATTGAAGATTTGTAAAACAAAACGTTCAGCACAAGAGTGCTACTTGTAGAAACCATCTATTACCTTGAAAGGTACAAATACCCCTGCGTAGTTTTAAGAGAGCTCTGGAGGAGCTCTCTAAGTTCATGAAGTGTTTTTAAGATTGTACTTTTGACTAAAGATGATTTTAACCTGCATTTTTATTTTTTTTTTCCGTGATTTTATTGTATCTTTTTATTCTTGTGAGCTGCTCTTCTAATTTCGGACTGGGTATAAGTGCATGGAGGATATTCTCCTTTCTCTGTCCGATACAGTTTCTTTGATGTATAAATGCATTTACTATTATTATTATTATATTTACAATGCAAAGTAATCTACGTAACTAACCATACCTCATGTTCATCTTCAATGCGACAATCTTTGAAATAATTTTCCATAAATTGTGTAACATCATCATACGTGTCTTCTTTTTTATCGACATCGGATTCTTTAGGTAGCTTAATATACACTTTGAAGCCTTGACCAAGCCTTGTCTTCAGGTCTTGTACACTCCCCAAGCATTTAAACTTGCCGTTCTTCATAATGGCTAAACGTGTACATAGTACTTCACATTCATCCATGCTGAAAGCAAGAAATAATGCACTTCAGGCTTATAATGTCAGAATGAATCACTGTTAAAAAATCATTCTGGAAAGTGGTGCAAGTATAGAATGTATCGTAAACAAAAACGTCAAGTGTCTTGCAAAAAAAGGGAGCTACATGATTGACGTTTCACTTTACGTGTAAAAATGTACAAGGATGACGATTTTCAATTTAAATAATCAAATGTACAATTGAGAAAATTGCATCTGTTTAAGTGCTGTTGTGCTTTACGAATGAAAAATATTCTTAAAGCACAACAGATGAAATTTTCTGAATTGTGCATTTGATTATTGGCGGGTCGGAGCGTAGCTTATAACGGACATCGAATTGCAAATTGTTGGTTGGTTGGTCCGTTGGTTGGTTGGTTGCACCTTTGTAGTCGGGGTGGAGCCCAAACCAAGTGCAGATTGCTATGAAATTTGCCACATTGCTGATCTCGAATCTGGCGTAAATTGATCAAATATAATTCACGAATTACAATTTTTCGAATGTATCGATCTAACACTCGCCATTGTAAATTTGGAATTCAGAATAAAGGAGTTCCGACAAAGCATCCACTGTGCTGCTGATAATCATGTGAACTTTAAAAAAAATGCCAAAATAAATCATCGTAGCTTCCTTACTGCTAACTATCTTTTTTGACTTAAATTCAACAAATAACATTTGATTATAGCACTTTGAGAACGAGAGAAAGACAAACATAAGGGGAAAAAACAAAAGGATTTGTTAACGACTCCCATTCGTTTTATGTGAAAAAGAATGCTTGGAGGACTTTCAGCCAACATGGCAACCGTAGTTGCGTTGACACTATCATAGTTTTTCGATCAGCGTCTTTTGGGTAAAGGTTGGGAATCTTCCATTCTACGCGCGCCTAAATAGTTTTCAGATGGCGCTCGCAATCGCAAGCGGCAATAGTATTTGCTAAAACAGCATTGTTTTGAGTTACGGATTGCTGCAGATCCCACGTGTTTTGTTCAAAAAATACCGAATAAATGCATTGTTCCTGTCAGGAAAAATTTATGTGATGCTTAGAACATGTATAAACAGAATAACGACGACAAAACAAATATAGTACATAAAGTTTAATTAGAAAAAAATATTTAAATCAAGATAAAAAATATTGATTGGATAAAGCTCGACAACAATGTAAATTTTTTCATTGTTGTATATAAGAACATATGTCACCGAAGGCGGAATGAATTCTCCATTGTTGAGAGTGGCATTGAGTGGCATTGTTTAATTGCATTGTTTAAAGCCCCAGTATCACTCAGAATCATTCGACGAATTGTCTGCTTCCTAGTAAACGATAATATTATTAATAATTATGACCATACTTTCTTCGTTTTCATTGTTTAAAAGGCGCACGATATATTCCGTATCAGACCGGTTGCAACAATGCTTTCTCTTCAAAACTAGCACGATTCCCTCTTATCAGAAAAAGCATTGTTTAAAAGTCGCACGAAATCAACTTATCCCCAAAAGCATTGTTTAAAAGTCACACGATAATTACTTATCGTGCGACTTTTTAACAATGTTTTGGCTGATAAGTTGATTTCGTGCGACTTTTGCAGAACCTGTAATGACACGACGTAGAGCGTTTAGTATTAAAATACTGCCGGTATTTTATAGATGAATTAATTCCCAAGCACTCACTTTCATAAATCGACAAACTTATGGTTTATTTCCACTTTTGTAGAACATGTAGTGGTGCTACCTATAATTTACCTGATACAAAATAGCACAGCCAATAATTCAAAATCGTCGGATCAGTCATAAGCAAGGAAACACCAGTTGATACTTGTTCATCATTTCCACCCGAACGAGCATTATGTTCCTGGGTTCAAGCCGAGTACACATTTACTGCCCATAACGTAGAACGTTTAGAATTAACACACTGCCTAGAGGTTTGCAGCTGAATAGCACTCACTTGCATAAATCCTTCTGGCTTACTTTTATTCAAAAGTTTGCCCACAACTCGTTGGCTTTCCTGACTATGCCACAAGTCGACATCATCTTTAAAGAGTTCCAACACTCCCAAATCGGGTGATATGCGATTGCCAGCCATCAAGGAAGCTTCGCAATGCGAAACACAACAATGGACAAACACGTGCCACTAATAGTTAGGTAGCTAACAAGGATGCACGTAAACATTGTTAGGTAAAGTACCATTATTGCTTGGCGCCATCGAAAGAGAACGAAAGTATGGCCATACGAAACTTATAGCCATACTTTTGCAACAATGGTCCGCCGATAAGTGATTTATCGTGCGCCTTTTTCGCTAACAGGTTTCTCGGACTGAAAGAAACGTCCTCGGCTGCGCCTCGGACTTTTCTTTCAGTCCTCGAAACCTGTTAGCGAAAAAGGCGCACGATAAATCACTTATCGGCGGACCATTGTTGCAAAAGTATGGCTATAACTATTACTTAATATGTTTAGTACATGTACGCAAGTGTAAGCCACGAAGTCCATGTGGAATGGCATGCGCTAGCCCCAGGACTTATAATTCAAAGTTGCACGTAATAAATAAATAGTAAATAAAATTAGTCAAATTACAAAACGAAAATGAATAATGGTCAATAAAATATTTACAATATACGATTGATTATATGGAGTTTATACTTATATTCTTAGTTATTAGTTGTTTGGGCCTACGTCCTGGCACTGAATGGGTTAATGAAAATGGTTTATAAATGTTACGTATTTCTTCAATAGGCCATAAAAAAAACCTTAGCATTTTGAAAAATTTAAGCACTAAACTGGGAGAAATAAATCATACCGTAGACAAGGCTGCAGTAAGTGGGAGAAGGAGTCCTCAATAAGAGCCGTAGGTGTAGCCCCTATGCATTATGCATTAAAAAACAAAATCCCCTCCCACAAAACGAAGCGATTGTCTCTCTTTCATTACGCCGGCAAGCCAAGATGACTGCAGCCCTATCTGGTCATCACAAAATTATGTCTTAATGAGCTGGCCAGCAGAACTAACAGTTAAAACCATCGGCATTTTCTGGTCTCCCCTCCCATAACTAAAACCGGCTTTCTTTCTGTTTGCATTACATAGCGTAACCAAACATGTAATTTTAGATCACCAAGGTCCTGTAGCATAATTACAGAAACGCAGACTTCGATGGTATGGCCATGATTATTGCTAGCTTGACTCAATGTGAGTAAGTAGATTTGATCTTGTGCAAGATGCCTTGAAACATAATCTTAAACTGAGACTAAGATTGAAATTGTGAGGTACTTTTTCTATAGGTTACCGGTTTAGGTAACACCAAAGAACTTTTTCTATTCGAAATTTTTCCTGACCGGAACAATGCATTTATTCGATATTTTTTGGACAAAACACGTGGGATCGGCTCGGCAGCAATCCGTAACTCAAAACAATGCTATTTTAACAAATACTATTGCCGCTTGCGATTGCGAGCGCCATCTGAAAACTATTTTGGCGTAAATAAAACTAGAAATGGAAGTTTCCCAACCTTTACCCAAAAGACGCTGATCGAAAAACCATGACACTATCAACGGGAATCTTATATGTGAAACATCAAATCGCCACTGCAGGAGGAAACCACTCATAAAACAACAGTATACAGCAGACTATGTGTTCATATCAAAACTCGGAACAATAATTTGGCTAAGTATAATAATTTTAAGATTCCTGGATAACTATGGAAACTGCACTCTCCATCTCGTGTTGCAAGAATGAATAGGCCTAACCTCGAACGCAATAGGCTTAATTTCTCTACTGTTGTCGCTTACGAAACTTAAACGGGAGATAAATATTAGGCTTAAAATTAGGCTTTATAATTATTTATATGCTGTCGTCACACCCAAGCTAACACCGTCTGACCTGCAATTGTGATAATTCCAATTTAAAAAAAAAATTAGCGTTCGCCATTGCAGTGCGTTCCAGAGGTGTGCGCCTCAACATTGTCGTAGGAGGCGGCGTAAGGAGTCGCGGATATTTTGAACCTTTTGATTATTGTGAAGTACTATCGTTACTGATGATTGTTTAGGTTGCAGTTAAATGCTTATTAAATGCTTTATTTACAAAACCCTTTGAACCCTAAACACTTTATTAATATTTTAAGATACCCAGCATTATTGACGGTGGTACGTTCTTTGCCAGTTTAACCACGGCACCTAACGTGGTATTTACTACGGCGGCGATAGCATAAAGAGGCTGCAAATAACGAAACAGAAACTAAATGTCGGAGCAAACGAAAGCATCTTGAAATTAATATGGAATGTAGCCTATCTAAAATGAAAAAAAAGCTAAAATGTAAAAAACACCAGCAAAGAGCTTCAGCTTTAAATGTAGCAGAGTGAATAATTGCCCCCAGCTTTTTAAAGACCATTAGCAAGTATTGCAATGCCATTATAACGAGAGTAAATATAAATTTAAAATTAATTTCTCTCTGCTCAGTCCACAATAGGCCCTAAGCCTGTTTCCTAGTTTAAATTAAAAATCATCAATTTTTATCCGTGTACGACGTTAAATTTACACCAAAATACAAATTAAAACGTAACAAGGATACTACTGGTGAATAATTGTTGGCTCACCAGCATCGTTAGTATTTTTTATTGCTCAACCTATGATTTGCGGCTAACGTTTGCTGATTGGCATTGTTCCCTAATTACAAACTGTAAATCGTTCAGGGTCCCGTAAGTCGGAAATAACTCGACCAACTGAAAAAGTGATCTCTCTGAGGATGAAGGCCAAGGACATTTCTGGTGTAGATCTTGTTTCAGTTTTTAGGTAGGTGCAGTAGTTTGTTCTGAGATGGTGGCAAAGAATAACAACAACATCTTCAAGTAGTGAACAGTTGTCGAATTCACTTGTGTTTCCCTACCTAAAATGGCTCCCGACCTGTGGCTCCCTACCTATTTTTGGTATGCAATATGCCAAAATAGGAATATTGAATAGGAATAGAGATATTGTTTTAGTTTTGCTGGAGGGGAGGACTTGACCATATACATATACAGGGTGTTTCTAAACCCTACACAGAAACTTTAAGAATGACTTCCACCATACAAATTAAGGTTAAAAAGCATAACCTTCATAAGGTTAACCTTCGTACCTTAATACCTTCATAAGGTTAAAAATGAAGGTTATAAACATGTGTCTGGAAGTGCTTCGTAAGGGTACTGCGGCTCCTCGAAGGTGGCCCTTAAACCCCGTCCCAACCTAATACCTCAGAAACCGTTTGAGCCACAGCCATTGTATGCCATTATGCCATTGTATTAGCAGACTAAATACACCTAGGGAGGCTGGGGCAGAAATGGCGAGGAGGGGGGGGGGGGTGGCTTATCCTCCTCCCCTTTTTGTTTATCAGTAAACGTCTTTTTGAAGTTGTAATACCGGAAATGGATTCTGTAGAAAGAGGTACACAAAACGACCCTCTTGTGGAAAACATGTAGGACCAACCGATTTCAAGTGAAATGGAAAAATGGATTGACAGAAAACACTGCATAGTTCAATTTGAACGAACAAAACCTTGTTATACGTAATCTACGTGAAGTGGTTGACTTTCACAGGCCGAAAGAGGTACCAGTGAGGTATTTCATCACATGCTGTCAACCAGGACCGATCAATGGTCTCTGCCCCCCCCCCCCCCTGGCCCCAAGGACTAACTTTATGCGGCGAGTGTCATGAACAGCACAAACATCAAGGCTGACATAGTGTTACAGAGTTACAAACAAATAACGAAACACTACATTTAAATTATGCATTCAAAATGACCTTCCCCCAGCCTCAATGCATGCTTCCATGTGTCGTCTCATTGACTGCCGTACCCATTCAAAGACACCAGGGGTATTTCGTAAAATTCGAAACCAGCCACTATCCGCTCACGGAGTACCTCACCACTTGGAACTGGCTGTCTGTAGACGAGTGTCTTCAAATGCCCCCAAAGAAAGAAGTCAATGGGGCGACAGTCTGGGGAACGTGTGGGCCAGGCAATGGGTGCCCCTCTACCAATCCACCGATTAGGGTAGATAAGTCCCAGAAATTCCCAAACAATAATGCGAAAGTGTGCAGGAGCACCATCATGCATAACATAGATATGTAGCTTTACATGCAGTGGCACCTCCTCTAATAAACCATGAAAATCATGTTGCAGGAAGTGTAGGTAGTTTTCACCATTCAGGATCCGCGGCAGGAAAAATGGCTCTATCAAACGATCCCCCACTATTCTGCCCCATTCATTCCCAGAAATTGTCGGCTGGTGTTTTGATTGCACAATTGCATGGGGATTTTCATTTGCCCAGATGTGATTATTAGGAAAGTTTGTTATAGCATCTCTCGTAAACTGAACTGAGTGTGTAAACAGAACCAGAAGCATGAAAAGGGGGTTCCTAGCATACTTTCCTAATAGCCATCGGCAGAATTCCATGCTTGGGTGCATGATTTCAGTCTACCAGTACCTGCACCCGCTGACTATGGTTGGATGCAAGAGTTGTTCATGCAGTGTTCTTCAAACGGTTGCTGGTGAAACCCCTACTTCAGCAGAAATTTGTCTTGTGCTGTCTTGTGTTTGTTGATGGAGTATGATCAACCATTTCCAGAGTCTCCTCTTTGACTCCTGGTGTCCGAACAGTCCTAGGTCTTCCACCATCAGTATTGGGAGGGTAACGACTGAAGAGTGCCATGCTCCCCGAGTCGTCGATGCACGGATGTAAAGTGCGTGGGTCAGGAACACAACGATTTGGAAACTGAGCCTGGTAAAGACATTGCGCTTCAAAAGCATTACCATTTCCACGTCCAGACATAAAATGAATATCGGTCATTTCCTCGTTACTGTATGCAGGCATTATACTACTAACTTGAATCGCACAAAGAACTGACAACAAAAAACTCGGACTTGAATGACTAGCACATGAATCACAAAAGGAACTCAAAACCAGTAAACTCAGATTCTCCGACGGAAATCATGAAAAGAATTCAAAGGTTACTAATAACCCCTTATCACGCAATGACCGCAAAACAGATAAACTCGGACTTGAAGGTCAACTAGTTCCTGCAAATTGTGCATTCAAATTGAACCATGCAGTGTTTTCTGTTAAAACATTTCTTTTGAAACCGGTTGGTCCTATGGGTTTTCCACAAGAGGGTCGTTTTGCGTACCTATTTCTGGAGTTCTGGTATTCCAACTTCAAAAGACGTTGAATGATAAACAGAAAGGGGGTAGGGACAAGTCTCCCCCCCCAATTTCTGCCCCTCCCTAGATGTATTTAATCTTCTAACACAGTGGAATAACAGCTGTTATTACTATTACTTCACATACCAAAGCTTATTATTGTTGCTCAAACGGTATCGAAGATATTATGTTGGGATGGGGTTTTAGGGGCCACCTTCGAGGGGCCGCAGTGCCCTTAGGAAGCATTTCCGAACACATGTTTATACGACTTTTTAACCTCCATTTGTATGGTGGAAGTCACCCTTAAAGTTTCTGCATAGGGTTTAGAAACACCCTATACTAGCCAAGTATGATTGTGCTTAGACTTCTGTATAATAACCTACCTAAAAAAAAGTCATCATATACTCATTCCAGCATTACTGTGGGAATTGATTATCACGAACCTTAAAAATTAATGCTGTTTGTATGCTATTAGGAAATATTGACCTTTTGCTAATTATTCTGGGAATAACCATCCTTTGACCTTTCCCATGGTAAATTATGAAATCTAGGTGATTATTACCGTTCATTTTCCAATAGTGAAGAACAGCAAATCATTAGCAGTGTTGAAGTACATTTCGTAATAACAGTTAAGTAGGTATTGATTTGCTGATTCAAGGATGTCTCCAGTGGACAGTCGGTGTTTCACTTCGTGTATTAGGCTACTTAGAAGAGCCATGTTCTTTAGTTGGTTTGGGCTTTTACTTCGTACCATTTTACTAGTAGTTCTGGGAACAGCAGTTTAAACGTTTATATCTCTTAACTAATTCATTAACTAGCCTTAATTTAGTGACCAGCTTTTATGCCCAAAAGCGACAAAACTAACTTTGTGCCCAAAGCCGGTTAGCTAAGAATCAGCGAATACCTGTTGGAAGTCAGTAGGCACGGACGTGTGCTTACCGGATGCCTACAAAAAGAACCTCACATTTTGAATGCCATTGACCGATTTTTGTAAACCAAATTGTAAACTGAACAAAAAGAGATTCAACACAAGACAAAAACCAACATTTATGGTTAGTGACTGCGTAGTTTAATGAGGAATAAAGAAAACCGAAGCTTTTCCTCCACTGTACGAATTAAGCAGATAGTTTTTTTCCGAAGGTCCCTTGGGACTTGTGTCAATCCTGGAATTCCAACCGGCATTCTTTTCCTTCGGAGACGATGATGCTAACCACAGAGCCTGCCCTAGAGTCTGGAATGGGGCTAGGAACTGATTACGTGGCTGAGGTCTGAGGACACCTTTCCAATATGCTGCTACTACCTGTTTCACTAACAGGACACTATCGTTAATTGTCTAAACGTTATTCATTCAGAGTAAGAACCAAGACGAAATTCAGAAGGAAACTGATGCAATGTCTATTTTGACACCAGTACGGTAACATTAAAATAATTACAAACAATGATACAAACAACAGTAGGATTGTTCACTTTGAATTCCTGGTAATTGTTTCCTTCACATTTCGAAGTTTGACTGTCGTGGTTTGCAATTATTTTAATGTTACTGGTGTCCAAATAAATGTCGCATCAGTTTTCTTCTCAATTTTGTCTTGGTTCTTACTCGAAATGAATAACGTTTAGACAATTAACGATAGTGTCCTGTTAGTGAAATAGGTGGTGGCAGCCTATTGAAAAGGTGTCCTTAGCCACGTAAACAATCCGTATTTACCCCCCCCCCCCCCCCCCACTAGAGACTTTAGGTAGGCTACGCAAAAGCTGTCTGGCAGCTTGGTGGGGTTCGGTAATCCCCCCCGGGACTCCTCCGAGAAGATCGATGCCCAACCGGGACCCAAACCGTCGATCCACTCCAGACGTCGAGTAGTAAGCAAGCAGTGGGCCAGTGTGGAAAAACAAATCGACTGTTTTTTTAAGGCCTATTTGTGCACGGAAATTCTGCCACTTTTGCACCAGTCCTAGGATCCGCTATTTCATAGAGGCCTACTAGTGGATTAAAGAAAGAGGTTTGAAGATTCTAAACTATTCCAGGCAACTATACGTTTCAAGAGTTCGTCATGGACAAGAACGTCACAACAACAACAAGACAGCGATGTGTAACAAATCTTCTGTAAATTGCGTTAAGTACACCATAGGTGCAATTTATTTTACCTTTTAGTGTTGAGCAGGGGTCTTTTCTTAACGTAAAAAGTGATATCTATTTAGTCGGAAAAAACTGGTACAGCACTTTTAATTAAATTTGTTTAAAACAGACGAAGTCAATAAAATTTGTGCATAATTTTATTAGTGAACAGCGGTTAGTGTGTAAAAATAATTCAACGTTTAAAATTCCAGTGAATAGAAACCTAGCTCCCGCTAGTGCCAACTTCTTGTAAGAACAAGTCCCGGAAATGAAACTTACTGTGTACCCAAAAGGACGTCGGTGTAATTGAATGAATAGGACATCTGTGTCATGTGCCGGATTCATTCCTAGCTTCACCTCGTCCCTGTACATTCAGGAAGAGAAAGGACCCTGGATTGTGCTCGTGCTTATTTCGATTGTGACGTATCAAAAAATCGTAAAAATTCCCTAGAAAATTAATAGCCCCTCCCTCTCCAACCAGGTAACGTTAGCAGTTGAAGATGATGTTATTGAATTATTTCCCTTTTCCCAAAGAAGAATGGTTTTAGAAGATTACTATGTCAAGGACAGGAGAGCAGCAGAAAAGTTAACGTATACTAGTTACGAAATGTAACCTATCGTGACTTGTCTTCGGTTAACTTGTAACAAAAGACCCAAGGTCGATATCATCACTGCTATTATTTATTTTGCATTAATATTACGAACTTTCAGTTTTGTTACAGATACACTAAATCGATAATGGTAAACCATAATGGTAGATCTAGCACACTTTAATGTTCTCTGTGCTACTTGTCAGCAATGGACAAAAAAACTTGTTCCAGATTTGCCTGTGATACCGAATAATCATCTAATCTGTGAGTCTGCTTGGCTTGTTCCATCAACTGGAATAGTTTGGACCAACTCGTAGATGAGTAGGGAACCGAATACTCGAGCATTCCCTGCAAAACAATTTCGAGGAATTAAATAAAATAATAACTACAATAGCACTGAGATATTAACACTAGGATAGAGTGCAGATATCAGTAAATGCTTATTAAACCAGCTAGAATTATTGAACCAAACCAGTAAATAATGAAGTACAGTTGCCTCCCAGACACACAACACAAATGCACGCATCAAAGACTGAAATTACTCCACTATAAAATGAATGGCATCAAAGCAATACAATACAGCATTCGTGTACACATTTTGCAAAAATAAGGGGTCTGCCTCTTTAGCGATATAAGATGGTGAAGATAAAAGTAAACAGGATATAGAACCAAATCTGCTCGATTAGTGATAAATAAATATGGATGCAAAGCTATTTCCGTTGCCTATTGTACTTAAATATCACACTGCCTGAGCGGGAATTGAACCCTTGGCCTGTGAGACCAAGCCCTATCACTAAGCCATACTGACTCGGCTGTTTCATTATGGCAGTGTTAGTATGGCTGAGTAGTAGGGGGGGGGGGATTGAGGTTGGCGCTAATGACCAAGCTGTCGACGCGCTTAGTAGTAGGGTTTCAGCCTTTGGTTTCAAAAGTTGAGGGTACAGTTTCCTCTCAGGCAATCTGACATTAAAATAGCACCCTCACTCATTAAAAAGTGAACGAAAATACCGTGATGCCATCTAGCGGTAGTGATACTGTTAATCTTTACAGTTTTTGTGGAGGTGTACGAGGACATACCAAACTTTCACTCAATTAATTATTGAGTGAAAGTTTGGTATGTCCTCGTACACCTCCACAAAAACTAGATGGCCGTGGCTATGGTAAAAAAAACTATGGTAAAAACTAAGGTAATTAGATGGCCGTGGCTTGTTTATTTTATTAAAAGAAATGGCGTTGTGCATTCCATCGCTTGATGCAATTAAGTGCTAGATATAACTAGAGAGCGCTAGATGTTGCCATATTCTGCAGACTTTCAATCTGTGATACTGCCACTTCAAGTCCACAACGCAGCGGAAATAGGTTTGTATTTGTATTTATTCAAAGAAGGCAAATTAGTGCATATTTTTACTAGTAGTTAGCAGTTAGGACAGTTTTCTTTGCTTCTTCTGCTTTATACAGTATCATACCAAAAACCAAAACTGGTAAAAAGAAACGCCAAGTTCCAAATGATATCCGAATAGTACTTTGGACGTTAAATGAAAACTTGAACATTGCTACTTCAAGTTCAAGTTCAAGTTTTCATTTAACCTTCGAACTATTGGTCGATGCGATTAACTTGGTGAATGTTTTGGTGTGTTGATATCATTTGGAACTTGACTTTTATTTTTACCAGTTTTGGTTTTTGATGTGATATCACTCTTTTTTAAATTGTGTATTAGGCTTAACTCAACTACTTGCAGATTTGTGATATGCCACGTCGACTATAGCTTGAGTAACCATTTTTCCAATGTTTTAATTTCGTGTCACTCATTTGAGAGGCCGAACCATTCTCAACTTAGTCGCCTCTTTATCAGTTTTTGGTTTTGTTTTAATTTTTTTCCCTTTTTTGTTGTTAGTTCATATCACTCCTTTGTAAGGCTAAACCAGTCTCAACTTGGCGGCCTTTTTACCAGTTTTTGGCTTTATTTGGATATTTTGTTAGTTTTTCATGAATTGGACGTAAAAACAATTTCTTTGCCAGCGTTGTTTAGATTTGTGATGCCACACTAGCATGTGCCTAGTTGTCATTGTCCGAACTTTGGCCATCCAATCAGAGATGATGTCTACAATACTAACAATGGTAATAACAATACTTTTGTACTTATGCGCCCTCTCACGCCATTCCCGTTACACCTCCAGGCTCCAAACCAGAAAAGGTATGCAGTTCGTATCGTACTGCAGCAATTCGTCCAAATTCATAGCTGAAAGCCTTCCTGTTATCTCGGTATCGATGAATAATCGACCTACGGAAATTAATATGGGGATGAGCGGACTATAAGTAGCTAGTAGCTAGCTAGTAACACATTTGCAACGTTATTGAGGATTAGAATTTGCATTGAAAGCAGCATAGCTGGCCTTCCTACAAGAGTTAATTTTTGTCAGGTAAGTCATTGCTCTCCATTTTACCACAATTTAAGCTTTTGTAATGCATTATTATTTTTCTTCAAGTACCTGAAATGTGCCCAAATATGCTTCAGGATATTAGACTATGAAGCTATGGCGTCGTGCCACAATGGTTTGCGTAACTTGGCGCGACACACTAGCATGTGTCTAGATGGCAGCCCAAATGACAAGATTCTGTAAAATTGTATTTGGTAGGAACCTTCCTTAATACTTTCTGACTCGCACCATCTTACACAAATCATTTTACGTTAGGTACTAGTAACGTGGATTCATTTGCTTCTGTGGAACCTACTTACATTCTCCTGAAATGAAAATCACTTGCAGTTTGGTGATTTTGTGCGATTTAAAACATTTATTAAGAATACTTGATTACAAATTTTAAAAACAAAATGTTCAGCACAACAGTACTACTTGTATAGTTTAGAAACCCTCTATTATCTTAAAAGTTGCAAATATTTACAATGCGAAGTAATCTACATAACCATACCTCATGTTCGTCTTCAATGCGACAATCTTTGAAATTCTTTTCCATAAATTGTGTAACATTATCATAAGTCTTTTCTTTTTTATCGACATCGGATTCTTTAGGTAGCTTAATACACACTTTGAAGCCTTGACCAAGCCTTGTCTTCAGGTCTTGTACACCCCCCAAGCATTTAAACTTGCCATTCTTCATAATGGCTAAACGTGTACAAAGTACTTCACATTCATCCATGCTGAAAGGAAGAATAATGCACCTCAGGCTTCATTATGTGTTAATAGGTTTAATTTAGTAGAATTAGCCTAATCTATAGAGATGTTGATACAATATCGGTGCGGTATGCCTAACAATCTTTAACACTAGTAACTAGCAACATCTGGTTGGTCATTAGCCATAATTAAATAAACTCAAACTGCTAATAAACGGTATTCACACAGCAACACTAGGCTAACGTATCCCGGTTTAGCCTACTGTGCTTTTGGACGGAATCAGAGTTCCAGATTCACCTTATAGCTAAGTGGTTCCAGATTGGCTCAGGACTCTCCAGAGCTCTCCATTCAGTTGCAGTTAGCCCCAGCCCAATCCAGCACAGCTCAGGCCAGTCAGATCCAGTGTGAACCAAGCCCCTTTAACAATAGAACCAAGAAGTGTTTCTGGGTATAAATAAGACCCTCCAACAGAATAATGATTTGTTTAATTTCAATTCTGATGAGAGGCTGCCAGCCACTGAGCTCCCGGATTCAGGATTTTCTTCAAAAATAAAAATTAAGTAGAAGTTGGAAGTTCAATAAAGTTTCCTGCAGGGACTTGGACGTTAGAAGTTATTTTATTAAACTAGAGCTTCATTAAACTCAGACTAACACTGGCAAGGACGCATTAGTACACAAGTCCCTGCTCTTTCCCCATAACATTAAGAGTGCACTTAAATTGGGAATTTAAGAGGAAGACTTAACCTACTAACAACAACCCAATGAAGTTTGAATAAACATATTTTTGATTTAAACCTAAATGCAATCTTGTGTGGTCTCCCTTCTTTGCATGCCGATTGTGATTATTGTTGATTTGTTTGCTGCTTGATTATTGCCGGCCGGTACGAGCTACCAACTCGTACACAGTTAAACCCACTCCTAATATTTGAAAGCAGCAAGGGAATAGATATCACATATCGAACGGATAGAGAGGATATTTTAAAATAAGATTTGATCTTTCATAAGAACAAAATTTTCTTTCATCATCGATAAGCTATGGTTCTAGAATAGATCATTTAAGACGAAAGCCGTTAAATTGGATAGCGCTGAAATGTTTTTCATCATCAAAAATCGTAGCTAAATTTATGAGATTCTAGAATAAGCGTTTCACACTAGGTCTTCGTATAAATAATCAAGTGCGAATCAAATTTTGGTTCAGGTTAAGCCAAAACCAAGTAGTTAGATGAGAGAAATAATAAATAAATGCCTAGCTTATACGTTTATAACCTATACGTTAGCTTATAATAAACACGATATCAGGACACAATAAGGCCTAGAAGTAAGAAAACTACTCCTAAGGGAGATTTAAACAAGATTCCTGTTAATATAGGAAGAGTTTAAACGCTCTACCTAGCGGTAGAACTCTTAGAAAAACTAAGCGTTTATTAGAAAGCACAAATGTAGCAGCAGTATCTCAGACAGCCGCTCAACTTTCAGTTCGGCAAGGCTGGCAGCACATTCGCACGCCGCCACCCACTACACAGATTATGGCAGACGAAAAAGTTCATCTACACAATGAAACGACGGTCACAAGCCGCCAGTTTAGCAGCGTCCCATGCAGCCGCTCAAGCCATCGTCCCATCACTCATTCAAGAAGCTGATCTCTTAATATTTCATGTTGTCGCTCACCTAGCAGCAGTAAAAATTAGAAAGGGAATTACTCTAGAAATCATTCAACACGTAATACCACAAACAGGCATTTTAGTTTAAATAGACAGAAGGATCAGCATCACTAGCCAACTTTACCCTCATCGAGCTTAGATGCGGACACAGCAACAAAACAGCAGGCTATGCAACAAAGAATTTCTTCCACCTTTCCTCGACAATTGCCTAATTAAGCATCAGCCCCACCCCTTCAACAGGTAGCGACTTGTCAAGAATTTTAGCCGGATGCCTTCAGAATGCAAACAATAACCATGCTGAAACATTAAAGAAAATAGTAAACAATTTTCGGACAATACAGCCTAGTAACGATCACCAGCATCATGACAGAAGCAACACTCGAAAGTGGGAAGGTGTACATTCAATTAAAATTAGTTTAGGAACCTTTTCAGGAGAAGGATGCACAGGTATTTTCATCTTTCTCTTATTGACTGATAATCTGAGATAAATCGATCTAAGTTTGCCCGACAGCGAATTAATAGCAGCCGTAACTAATAAACGTCCAGGCCAAGCAACCCGATTTTTAGCAACTAGCCTATCTGTCGCCAACCAGTCTACCTGTGCTTCAATCAAAGCAGTGCGTAGAAAGATTCGGAGCAGACATTTTGATGATCAAACCGGAACACAGCGAAAAGGAAAGATCATTAAAGAACAGTCACGAGACAAAGGCCTACACGATGCACTTTTAAATCCAATATGCCTAACGAAATTAGAGAATCACTTAGCTACTATTCGTCCAAAAACTTGGGAAGAAATTTTAAATTTAACTCTAAAGTGAAAAACAGAATTAAACGAACAAGATGAAGACAATCAGGCAACAAAAACTAACACAGCTACTGCAAACACGCATCCTCCACTCGACAACACTACACTACAGTCATATAAGCCGATCTAGCACGAGTTTTGCAAGAACTAGAACGAAAAACAATGGAAGTAAAGCATTAAAGGATTTAGTTAACGAAGCCAGAATATGCGCCATCAGCCCAGCTAACAGGGAAAGTCGATCCTGTTTTCGCAGCTACAGAAGAGCACATCTAAACAGAGATTGCAGGATACCAGCAGACAGACTCTAAATTTGCAGCCAAAGGAAATCCAATTCCATGAAGGAAAATTCCCACCCCCAACAAAAGCAAAACACACCAGCCAAATAAAACCTAGAAACCAGTTCAAAGCAACACAGGTTCTTTGATCTTGCCGGATATTTTGAGTTAGACAGTATTCCTACTTGTACAACGAATAACGAAAATCCTGACGAAACAGGGACACTAAACACATGCACTAGAGTCAATGTTTGTACCACGAAACTAGTCGATAATTTTTCACACATCATGATCATCTTTGGCATTCCTAATAAGCGAGCTGAAACCATTGCATGCAAACTGTATATGAAGATTTTTTGCATGCTTCTTGCACGTAAGATTTTAAGATTAGACATAGGTAGAGAATTCACTAATGAGCATCATTAAATACTTTATTCAACTTTAAACAAGTATATTTCACTCCTAACACATCATGGGTAGGAGGCGGGATAGAAATTTGCAACAACGCTAATACAAATCGTCTTACACAAAATCCTAGCAGACGGGAGGCCGAGTAGGGATGATCGTCGAACAAACGAGCGAACGCGAACGAACAGGAGTCTTCCTTACTGTAGAATGATGAACGGTCTTGGGTAACGATCTTAACGCAGAGGGAGTAACAACGAACGGGTTGGGCTAGTGAACGATGAGAATCATGCGAGCGGTAAACAAGTAGCGACCGACGGCCGGGCAGCTGGCGGAGTTCGGCGGATTCCACAGCGGTAGAGTGAGAGCGGGCTCGGCCTTGAAGGCATTGACGGTGATTGGGTCCATGATGGCTCCCTTGAAGATGAGTGATCGATGTGACGACAAACGGAGGAACGAACGAACGAACGGGCGAACAGCTTCCCGAGTGATTAAAATGAGGTACCGGTCAGAATCGCTACAAGAATGAGAAGCTTGAAGCAACGAACGGCAGTAATTTAAAGATCAGCGAGATGTGGAACAGTGACGGTGATTCCGAAACAAGTGTGGCGAGCGAGCTTGCGAATGAACGATGAACGACGAACGGCAAACGACGAATGGCGGACGACGAAGATGTGTGAGCTGAGAAAAGCAAACGAAGGGAATGAGCGGCGGAGAAGTTGGAAGCAACGATGGCAGAGCCGCAGGGGCTGGAAACAACAACCGAGGAGTATGGAAAAAGTTGTCGAGTAGCCGAGAAGAGGCAGCGAACGATGCAATGTAGCCTGAAAGATAGACGAACGACGAACGGCAAACGGGACGAAACAATAAGATGGGGGGTAACAGGAACGAAGTGCCCATGACGGTCCATGGAGGAAAAGAAATGGCAGCCGGCTCGTCCGAGCGCCATTTATAGAAAGTGGGTGTGCGAACTGGGCGTATCAATGGTTTTGTTTCCTTCAGGGTAACTGGCATCCAAGAACTGAATGCAAGAAATTTACAAGTAGTGTATTTTTCCTTCCCCGGCAGCTAGAAACATAAATTGCGACCAACACATGGCTATTTCAAATGATCTAGTACTAATACTCCTGAAATTAGACTGATCAAAATTGGGAAAATGCCTATGTGTAGCGGACGATTTCTCTGCAGAAATTCCGTTAGCAGCCTAACATACACAGATTTTGCCATGAACTTACCGTATAATTACACCATGGATTCAAATATGCAAAACCTGTGTTTTGTTTTCTTTTAATAAATATGTAGTAACGCATTTTCAAATGTAAACTTTGTTACGATTGCGAGAAAAACAAGTGAAATGCTAATTTGCATGTGAAAAGGTAACAAGCATTCCGGGTTGCGAAAACAAAGATTTTACGAGGCAGACCACATAATTTTTAATCGTAAAAGTTAAAATTATCCATGCAATATGGACCCTTCCTTAGTTTTGGCCAATTCAAAGTAAATCTTGTGAGGAGAAGATTTTTCGGTCGAAGGATTTAAGTTCGACCTTTTATAGCCATACGCAACGGATGAGAACACCTTCGTGTGAAGTTCCACAGGTCTTTAAAACCCAGCTATCTAATTTTATCCACCCAAAAATTTAAAGGATAAAATTACGTTCAAGACCAAGCAGTTTTAACACCAAGTAATGCAGTGTGAGTCGTGTACCCTAACATCCTCGGAGCAGCTCGAGACAGTGAAGCGAAATCGTTTTTAGTGTACATTATATAAATATGACAAACAAATCGGTCGTAAGAAGTTAAGCAGTTTAACAGACGAACGGGTGATTATCCATACTAACCTTGCGTACAAGCATATCATTTTTTGCTAATTGTAATTTTGAATGGGATACAAGCAACAAGGCTCAAAACATGAAAAACACGTAAAACACGTAAAATTCTGTTAAAAATAAAAATAAGATATTTGTGCAAAATGGCTAAAAGTCACCCAGTAATTAATTTTCTTAACGTCAAAGTGGTGCATCTTCAAGGATACACAGGGCAGGCATTACACCGTAAGCAAACTTGAAAAAGAGTACATGTATACGCATAAGCTAATTTTCCTAAGCCCGATAATCATGAAGCCAGAATTCTCAGTTACTCAAGTAGCAAGAGGCTACTAGACACATAAACAAGGCATATTTACGTTCATACTTTTGAATCAAAAGCACTAAAACTCGATTTTTTTTTTATCAACTAGTCTATCATCGGCACGTCAGCATAGTTTTACCAATGAACTACGGCAACGGCATAACTGCACCTTCGGGGCATAACAATCCTATAAAAGTTCAAGCAGGCACACCAGACGAAATTTTTCAATTTTTCTAGTAACTACGTACGTATTTCATCAGAGACTTACACTTACCGTATCCCTTGTCAGGCACATGACGCAATTTCATTTTTGGTTCATCTCACAAAACCAGTAAGGGAAAGTGTAAACTACCCTTAAGCTTTCGTTTTAGAGAAATAAGCAAGTTGGTTAACCATCACAGCCTGGGTTCATGCACCCGAAAACCCGAGGTTACTCCACATCACAACTCCCCCCCCCCCCAACCATCAGAAGCCCTCAATAATCATATTAAATTAAAATACCAACATCAGGACCAACAGTTAAACGGAGAAGCACACATGCTTAATTTATTTTATAATTTACACATACTTTCTATTTTTCTATTTTTAATTTTTTTAACGGTCTCTGTCTTCCCCTCCATCTTCTTCGTTGCTCTCTCGAAATTGGGATCGATCTGATAATAGAACAGACACCACATAACTATAGCATCCTTTTAGTAGCACGATCAGAACAACATTTTGACCAAAACCAAAATCCCCCTCAATGTAGGAATAATATAAGAACAACTCAACTTCTCTAGACAGTCATTAGGACACATGCATACCTTGTTTATGTGACAAACACCAAGCTAAAAAAAACCAGAGCGCTGAAAGCACTTTATTAATTACAAATATAAAGAGTAGCCATCAACTGCAAAGTATAAACAGAGGAGCCATCAAGTGCACTGCACCTTATAAATATAAACTAAGTAGCCATCAAGTGAAGGTGAAAGTCGTCTTACATCTGCACTTGATGCCTACTCTGTTTATATTTTTTGACAGCAAGCTGACAGAACCATATTTTTCCAAGCCAATTAGCAGAACAATCGGATGATTTTATCATTACTCAAATTTGCAGAATTTCACCAACGGGAATTAGCAATAATTTTTCTCGACGTTTGTTAAGTGTTAATCACTAACGCAACCTACAATTTACGTGCCAAACAAATTTTTTTTATCCTCTCCCTGCAAGATTCACAATGCTTTGAGGTTATGTAACATACCAAGTTTAAAGCGTTTGCCAGGAAGGCAATGACTTTGGTGAGGACACCCTCAGGCAGTCAGGTGCCTCGGCAGCTTCGGGGACCAGATCCTCCGCCACCACTGCCACTCCAATGTCATAGGTCCACTTGCTGGCACACGCTGAAACAAAAAAAAAAAAAACAGAGATCATTAGCAAACATAACACTAAATTTGTGGAGTCTTAGCTCAAAAACTTAACGTAAAACGCACTCTTTGAAGATTTTTTTTTATCAGTCAAGTTGCATACTGAACTTTTAAACGAAATTTTTTGTTATTATTACTCACCGCCAGCTCTAGACCCAATTCCAGCTTAATGAAACCCTAGTCGGATGCTTCTTCCCAGAATTATGCACAGAATTTTCTTTTCGAACGAAGTTAAGCTATCATATGAATTGATTAAGCCAAAATTAAGATTTGTTACAAAAAAAAAAATGAAGCAGCAAATTTTACCTCTTTCGGAAATTTTTTGAACAATACTTTTTAAGGCCCCCGCCACATAAAACGGCAGACCCGAGATTCTTAATTTTTGCAAACTAACTCCAATTTTCTCGGATTTAGACCTACTTTATCCTATCCTATCCCCCCCCCCCCCCCCCATTAGTTTGCAAAAACAACACTCGTTATCTTTTGACCAATTTCGGCAGTTTTACCTTTATTTCATTAGGATCGTTTCAGCAATCGGAACTAATTTATTCATCAACCATGGTAACAAGATCGTTTTGCGACTGTGATCAAGATTTAGGCCTAAACTTTTCTCATTTTTGCGGTACCTGTTATATGCAAAACAAGCTTCGTTCTCAGTAAACCTGCCACCACTGAACCAACTTATTTCATAAAAATTCCGAAACCTTAAGGAACCAGATTACAGAGTTTAACTCAGTACAAAAGAAAAAACCTTTTAATAATTCTATTAAGTCTCTGAATTCTTAAAACCATCGGCTTTCTCCAGAGTTTTTTTTCCGTTTATCAGTTTTGCTCTACAAATTTTTCAATAATTCAAGTCATTAGCTTTAACAGCTTGCTATCGAAACGATATGTTCACAAACTAGGTTAAACCTGATTAATTGAAAAAAAAAGCCTGAAGATTCTTTTGTAATAAGGTCAACGGTAACCACAATTATGTAAACAGCCAACACAACACGTGACGCCCCGAATTATTTTTCTCTAACAAAAAAAAAAATTCGGGGCGCCACGTGTTGTATTGGGTCTTTACGTAATCGTGGTTACCTTGCTACCAAAGAAAGAAGATTAATTAAAATCATTATGGCAGTTAAAAGTAGTGACTAATTTTAAGAAATCATGACTAGAATTCATGGTAAAACATTTTTGAAAATCAAAAAGCCGAAAAAACAATGCTAGCCAACTTCATCAGACAAAAGAAAATTTCGAACAGGCACATGGCAGCCAAAACTTTTACTTCCCAGCTACAAAGTTCTCCTAAATTTAGGAAAATACATAACTGAACTTACCATTCATTCACGGAGGAATCTCGGACAACCGAGCTCCCTCACATGATCCAGGTGCCGCAATTGTTGTTATGGACCACGAACCCTTGCTGAATGGCCCGACATCGCGTACAGCATAGGTGGGGAAAATCCATCTTTCGCAGCGATGAAATCCGAAATGGAAAATCCTGGATTTCTATTGGAATTTCCGGTTTCTAGCTGAGATCTGTTCAGCCAATCAGAGAGGCACATACGCGTCACGTGGAGCGGCACCCCACTTCTTGGCTACAACA
The DNA here is from genome assembly GCA_023313725.1 of Lithobius niger. Classification (NCBI taxonomy): domain Eukaryota; kingdom Metazoa; phylum Arthropoda; class Chilopoda; order Lithobiomorpha; family Lithobiidae; genus Lithobius; species Lithobius niger. The sequence goes on from JAHWFP010170860.1 coordinate 31,171, forward strand.
TGCATTACACAACTGCATTCCTTCCTGACCACTAATTCTAAAGTTACAATAATTAATACTGGAAAATTGTAAATTTAATATTAGGTCATTTTATTCAAATAAAACCACACAAAAATACATTTAGATAACTTTTAGCAAGAAAAACCAATCCTTTTATAGGTAGGCAAAATTACAACCTACACTAGGAGCTCATAGAATTTCTCTATTCCTGTCCACCGTGAAAACTTGTTCAGCTCAATTCCCAGTTAGTCAAAGCACCACAGAAGGGCTCTGCATATATATGTGTAAAATTTATCCTGTATTAAACCAAATTAAGCCAAGTGAAACGCATGCAAATAATAAGTAAAACAGAACGAAAATGCAACTTCACGTCAATAAGTTACATAAAACAAATAAATAAAACCGAGACAATATGGATAAAGACGGAAAGGATATTCACCCAAACGAAAAACAAACTTGAGAACTGAAAAGAAAAAAAAATCTTTCGCTAACTGCGTCATCGCAAAAGCATTCAAAACATCCCCCCTGCCGTAAAAATTAGCAAGGACGAACGTCGAGTCCAGACGTAACTCCGGGAGTTAAAAGCAAGGTGAACTTTTGACCTGATGGTAATTTCAGGTAAACTCTTAAGCCTTATTGTTAGACTGTTACTGCCAATTCTTTGTTGCCCAATACCACGAAACACTAATGGTGTAGAAATCTTATTGTTTCAGAATGACAGATTTCCTAAAGCAGACGGACAATCCTAATCTTCATTTGCCCTGTGGCCGTTGAGACTCTGGGGTCCTTTGGTCGGGATGGCCTGGGCCTGATCCATGACATCGGTCACAGGATCTTCAGGGCCACCGGAGAGAAGAGGTCTACTGCTTTCCTTCTCCAACTTATCGGGGTGGCTGTTCAACGGGGGAACGCCGCTTCAATCATGAATACCATTCCTACTAGTGCCTCCCTCGACGAATACATTAGTGTGCTTTAAGTGTTTTCGTCAACCGTGCGCGCCTTTGTGGGGGATTTTGCCTATACTTTTCTACAGTAGGTGGTGTTACTTTTTCCATATTGGGAATGGGATTTTGGGAATTTGTTTTATGACTACCTTCGTGTTTGTGTGTTTCTGAATTACCTTTTCTTTTTTTCATTTTTTTGGTACTTTTTACGGAGTCTGTTGTGTAATTATTCCTGTTGTTGATAAAAATAAATAAAAGTAGCAAAATTCGCCCAAAAAAAAAATTCTAAAGTGGATCAACAATCCTAAAGCGGATCAACTATTATAAAAGTGCATGAACATTTCTAAAAGTGATTGAACAATGCTAAAGTGAATGGACACCCCTAAAGTGGAAAACACTCCTAAGAGGACAGCCACCCGAAATACGAACAAACAGTAAGCAAAACTCACTGCAGGTCAAGAAAAACCACAGGGAGTGAAAAGAAAAACCCGAAATCATGACAACAATAAATTCTGTATATTTTCCCGCTCTTCATCGTTACATTACGCTGGCTAAATAAATTCAGCTTAGTATGTCCCTCCTTAATAAAGGTAAGAACGAAACTTGAAAAGAAACACAACTTTAGAGAGCCTACCAAATGTTACGACCATATTTACTTTCACAGCGCATTATTTTTTTCTCTCGTTGTTTCGTCAGTTGTTTTGTCATTTGGAAACCATTACTCTAGTTCCCTAAGGGCACCAGACAAAAGTGAAATCATTAGCAATTCTATCAAAAAAACTTTATATCAAACATAAAATTTTACATCTTGACAGAATCAACGATAATTGTTTCGCTATCTTTATGTTGCTTGATGAAAAACTCTGTAATGAATCATGTGACAGTGTAAGTATGAAAGAAGAGTAAGAAAAAAAAACGTTGTTATGCACTCATTTACTCCCCCCCCCCCCACTCAGAAAGGTAAGATTTAATGAACAATAGTATCAGCTAGCTGTAAGAATTTAAGATAGAAATTTTTTTCTAAGTTCACAATCTTCCCGAAGAATTATTTTTTTTTACAAAGTTACTTACGATTCAAAGAAAAGGCTTCAAGAATATGCAGCTGAGGACATAGATTTTTACTTTCGCAAAATTAAAGAACTTAATGTAAAACATAGTTGGCAAAACAGCAAAGATGTTTTCCCCGCGGGCTAGTGCGGATGAATTTTCGGTGCTAACCATACAAAAACACATAGTCAAGGAATCACTTTATTAGGGGTTAAATTAAACTTTAAAAAGGGTGGTTCGTTGATCCATTAGGCATCAGTCGCACCATTTTTAGCAAGGACGGTTGTTGATGGGTTTTAATTTAGTAGAATTAATCTTAATCTATGCAATATCGGCATCGATAACAGATCGGTATCAAGCATATTATCAGTACTATAATTCACTGTCTTTTATTTTATTAATTACTTACTTATAAACAATTGTCTCATTCATACAACGTCCATTTCGATCGATAGCCTTAACTTAAGCAATCTCAACCACTTGCAGCCAGCTTTTTTACAGTGGCTTCATCCTAGTTCACTCAGCCAGAACCCAGGTCCTGAGTTATCCAGATTCGCCTTACATTCGCCAACCCTATAAATTCTTGATATCAGTAACCTAGCTTCTCCTCCAAAAAGATAATTTCTCATTCCCGTTCAGAACCATAGCAGCTCCTAAGCTAACAATAAAATGGGATGCACTCCTAGTATAAATAGAAATGCCTGAGAGGTTTTACTTGTCTTTAATTCTATTTTTGGCAGCGAGTTGCCACCACTTACTGAGTTCCCCAATCCATGATTTTCTTCAGCGGCACCGCAGTGTCAATTTAGTTAAAAGTTGGACATGAGTAATTATCCTTTACGGACTTACACTTGCTTTAGAAGAAGGTTCACTTCTTAAGGACTAAAGTACCAGCTAGTATTTGGCTAGGACACATCTCATTAGATTCATTCTCATCTCGTTACTCTCATTTGAGAGTGCAGGTACTTAAATGGGAATTTCAGAGGGAGCAAACTCAAACTCTAAATAACTCTGGATAAACCAAATTCGATTTAAATCTAAAGCAACCTTATGTGGTCTCCCTTCTTTGCATGCCGATAGTGATTATTTATCGTTGCTTGACAAACGCCAGCCGGTACAAGCTACCAACTCGTACACAGTAAAATCATCGATTAAATCTAACCAAGTAGATTTACTATAGATTTATAGCTGGGCAAGATGAAGGATGAGATGGGTACCGTACACATCCTGGTTTCTTGGGTCCAAGATGTACACTATCAGAGTTCCTAGTCGTGGAACTACTAAGAAGGCTAAGGGAATCGAGTCGGCTGTCATAAAAAAACAGTTGTATTTCGACATACGCCCTAATACATAATGCTCCAGCTAAGAACGGCACCTGGGTGAAAATTACTAGCGTTGACCACAAGCCGAGTATGGTGAGAGCTACCAAATCTCTCCTCCCAACTTACGATGACAAGCAATTTACATTAGACAATGAAAAAATACCCTAGCGATTGGGTATCATCGTATGAATACAAGGTCGGAGTACAAATACAATTTCGATTCCGAAGTGGACAAGGTTAACGACAAAGATTGTGAAGAAAAAGTCAGCCAAGCTCTTTTGGGAGGTTATAACGACATTGATGAAATGTGGAAAACATTCCTCACGACCATCAATAATGCTGTTTTTCATTGCACTTCTATTTTTAGGAGGCCAAAATCTGTGCGCGTCCCCAAGCATATCCGCAAACTGTTTCATCGCAAGCTTAAACTCTGGCAAAAATTTAAAACTAATAGGAACATAGATGATAGGAATGCTTATAAAGCCTGCTGCAAGGAATTGTCTAAAATGACTAAAGCGTACGAGTTGGAACGGGAGCGCAAGCTTTTGAGTGATGGTTCTCGAACTGCTTTTTTTAATTACGTTAGGTCACATACTGGAGCAGTTCGCCCTATTCCACCTTTAAAAGTTGATTCCAAACTGATACTGACTGATAAAGACAAGGCAAATGTTTTTAATTTGGCATTTGCGAGTAACTTTGTTGTGGATAATGGGAACATTCCTGTACTGCAGTCTATGAGCACTTATAGCCCCCAGTGTGACTATGTTTATTTTCGGCGCTCTACTATTCATTCAATTCTTTGTTCTCTCAAAACAAGTCATGCTATTGGGCCCGATGGCTATTCCGCACATTTTTACAAAGAACTAAAAAATGAACTTTGTTTGCCACTAGAAATGATTTTTAAACTCTCTCTATCCACCGGTACTCTCCCTATTTGTTGGAAAACAGCACGAGTTATTGCAATATACAAAAAAGGGGATGCAGCTAATCCAGGCAACTATAGGCCTATATCACTCACCAGCGTTCCATGTAAAATTCTTGAGAAAATCATTCGTGACCGCATGTTTAAACACCTAACTGACCATGGGATCTTATCCAAGGACCAATTTGGTTTCCTGCCTGGAAGAAGCACTACTCTTCAGCTACTTCAATGCATGGACGATTGGACCCACTCATTAGATTCAGGTCAACCGGTTGACATAATTTTTATTGATTTTGCCAAGGCTTTCGACTCGGTTGTTCACACCAAATTATTTTCCAAACTTTACCATTATGGCTTCAAAGGCGAGATCTTGGATTGGGTGAAAAATTTTCTTTCCTTTCGTACACAGTCAGTCAGTGTGGGTTACTCTAAGTCTAGCCTCATTCCTGTTGTCAGTGGTGTACCACAAGGGTCAGTCCTGGGACCACTCTTATTTCTGATTTACATAAACGATCTCCACTGTACTGATGAAGTATCTCTCCCTAAATTTGCTGATGATATCAAACTTTACAAAGTCCTTAAGGACTCTACGAATCACAGTACTCTTTGCAATGCAATTGAAGATGTGGAGGTCTGGTGCGAAAACTGGCAGCTACCAATCTCCATTAATAAATGTAACGTTTTACACCTAGGCAGGAGAAATCAGCATTTGAGCTATTCTATTAAACATAACCGCCTTGATAGTGTCAGTACTGTCAAGGATTTGGGAATTATTCTTTCTCATGACCTTAAGGTCTCCCACCACATAAATGCCATTGTAAACTCTGCCAGAATTCGTGCTATTATGATTAGACGCTGCTTCAAATCACAGGATGTTTTCATGCTTGTGAAAGCTTTCAAGGTGTACGTTCGACCTATCTTAGAGTACGCCTCGCCAATTTGGTCCGCACTTACTGAAAGATATCGACCACCTTGAATCGGTACAGCGGCGTTTTACTAAGTTGATCCCTGGCATGTACAATAACTCATATAAGGAACGCCTAATGGCCCTCAATCTTACATCACTTGAATTGCGTAGACTCGTTATTGATCTTGCCTTGACCTACTCACTCCTCCACAACTTATATGTCGACCCAAATCAATACTTTTCAATCCGTGGCTCCGAACGGACAAGAGGTCATTCATTGAAACTAAGGGTTAATATAAGCAAGTCCGATTGTCGCAAGTATTTTTTCTGTAACCGTGTTGTTAACTGCTGGAATCGACTACCCTCAAACGTTGTATCAGCTCCATCGGTCAATGTTTTCAAAAAACTTTTGTAGAAATTGGACCTAACAGAATATTTGTGTCAAAGCGGGTAATGGGCCTACCAACTGCTGCTGTCCAGCTTATATTATATTTATATCCATATTTTTAAAATTGTGTTTTTATGTGCGTGCGTTCCTATTTTGTTTTATATAATTTTAATATAGTACCATTATTATGTATCATTTTTATTCTGAGCTGGGTCTTAAGCACACTACATTTAACTGCAGTGATCTTAATATTACTGTTATTACTTTGGTTGTTTTAATCTGCTTTTTTTTATGATATTTTTATGGAGCTTTTATTATTCATTTTTTGCTTGCTTGTTTAATGCAGTGACATCACATTATGTTGGTTGATATTTTACATTGTTTAAAAAAAAATCTTTTAAGACAATAGGCCATTTCTCCTACCCTGCCTGTCCTACACGTCTGGCGATGCCATCGGGGATCTCTGTGTCCCTGGTAGGTCTAACCTTGGTGGTAAGGCAGTCGTGACCCTACCCACCCAACCTATTCCAATACATTTTGGCCATGCTATTTTAAACTAGTTTTATGTTTAATTTGTACGCATGCTTTTATTATTACTTTTGCACTTTTATAATCCCATTCATTGCTTTTTGTTATACCTCCCCTCATGCTTTTATCATCGTGTATTTGCTTCTGCCTCCTTTTTAGGCTGGCAGTCAGTGACCCCCCTGGGTCCTTGCCAGTCCTGTTGCTCCAGCAACAAATTATTATTATTATTATAAATGCTAGTGTCCAAGAAAGGTGGATGAGGTGAAGAAAGCTGAAGAAAACGCTAAAGCTGCTCACAGGCGAGATTTGTTCCTAAATTATCAGCGGCAATTCGAGAAAAGAGAAGTGAAAAAGAGACAGTCGAGAAAGATGAACTTCGTTACACCCTGAGTTAAAAAGCCATAATTTCCGAAAGCTACAGGTGCTACGAGAAAAGCTTGTGATGAAGAAATTGAAGTGTGTAGAAAGGAGAGATTAGCAAAAAAAAAGCTGCTGTTAAGAGAAAAAAGGAGTAGAGTGGGACGCTGAAGAAAAGCAAGCTTGGTTATAAAAAACACGAGCTCGTGAAGCAAAAAACCATAACTTATTGTAGCACTTAAAATATACTGTACATGTACATACGCATACATAATTTTATATACCTATTTGAAGAGAAATTTTCACCGGTTCTAAATCTATAAGCCTTAACAAATAAAAATCAATAAACTATAACACGTGAGCAAACCCCACTTTTGGACCAACATCCAAAGCTGTTCAACACTAAGCGCGAATTCGAGTAAACCCAGACCAAAAAATCGAGTCCTTAGGGGGAAATATAAAGTTAGTAGTAAAAAATCAGCAACACTTAGCGCATGCTCAAGTAAAACCAGACCGAAAATTCAAGTTCCCGAGCGTTAGGGGAATATGAAACTAGTGACAAACATGTAACACTTATCGCAAACTTGCTATAGTGAAAAAAAAAACCAGACCGAAAATTCAAGAGGGACCTTTAAGCCCTAGAGCAAATCTTAGCGGAAATATAAAGTTAGTAAAAAACACACAACACTTAGTGGAAACTCAAGTAAATCGAGGCTGAAAATTCAAGTCTAGTTCCAAGCTTTAGGAGAAATATTAAGTTAGTAAAAAATGTAACACTTAGCGGAAAACTCGCTGGACTCTAATAAACCTGGACCGAAAATTCAAGTCCAGGTCCAACTCCATAGCGATATTAAAAACTATCAGGATCACGATAAACTTATTGAACAGGATGAATTTGTTGCAGAAATCATCATGGTAACGATCAGGAAAAGGGTCTAACTATCAGCTGGATCTGTACCTAAGTCCTAGCAAATTTAAATAGCCCTCATCTTGTCTATACCCATACTGTAATTACATTCCTTAGCCAAAGAACTAAAAAAAAATAAGTAGAAATGGCCGCACCATATTTGATTAAAATTCCGTGGTCTGTCATGATTGTACTTAACTAACCTTAATACTCAGAGATTTAAATGGGAGGTTGGACATTACCAAAACTATCGAAAGAACAGTCGTACCAGTAACGGTCGAATAAGCCACTCAATGACTGCCTTCTTCCGTGTCAAAATCTTCTAAATTAAAGATGCCGCACTCAAATAGTTTAGGTTTCTACGAAAGTTGATCCTTGTTAAAAGATCCTCTATATTTAGGAATTTTCAAGACTTTAACCAAATGATTTCAATCAAAGTTGGTTAGTGGTTTACTAATATCAATCACGTCCTCACTGGCCTAGATAGAGCCCTCTGTTAAGAGATATTTTTTCTTTTACTTTCTCGCACCTTCCAGTTTCTTGTTATGCCTCACCATCTCAGCTAGTTACGCTAGTGTCATTTTGAGCTCTCTTACTGGCTGCGGCAATCCATGCAGCACCCTCAGTTAGCACCAATATCCGCTATGAGCGGACCGAGCAATGCCAATAAAGGTAGAAATCTTCCCCTTTTTTCGATTAATTTTAATTTTTTAACTTTAACTTTTTTTCACTTTTCACGCTATTTTTGTTTATAGTATAAACAAACTATTTAGTCATGTTCTCTGTCCAATCTCAAACTTATTTTCCCATCATCAATTAACAGAGCGTAACAGGCCATGTTAGCCAGAACGACGGAATTCAGTTTCAACTTTACTTGCTCATCCACGATGCTGAATTGTGGTCTGTCTGACTGTTAGGAACAGTCCAAAACCACTAGAGCATAGGTCTTTTAAAACTGAACCAATCGATGCACAGATCCAACAAGTCATAAAAATTGCACCTAAACTCCCAAGACATTCTGTACAAGATGGAGTATGCTTTACGTTCAAGTCCAGGAAGGGATAACTTTTGGAATTTAAAGTCATGCGAATTCCCTGAAGGATGCAGTTATCAAAACGGCAGGATTTTTAGTTTGGCTTTCTTTCCTGTTCGTCTGCAGAGCCAGAATGACCACCTGAGTTTCTCAACCACGGAAGTAGTACGCATGCGCCAGGTGAAGGCAGTTCGCAACTATCATAATGCCAATGTCTAAAAATCAAATCCATGTTCATTCTTCTGTGTAGTTGAAAAGCCTAAGCTTCTGATCGTCGGATGCCGTGACTAGTGGAATATGCCACGAAACGCTGGTCAGTCCTACTTTACCATTGCCCATAGCAGGAGCTGTAAGTATTGCATCGCCTTAAAACAATGACAGCACGTGCTTGGCGTGCCATACACTATCTTGTCGTAATTTTAGAAAAATCCCATGACGTGTTTTAAAGGAATGGGGAACAAGAAATTTCCATTCTCAATCGGTTTCTTCACGATTGTGTTATGTCTTAATTTAAAACCCAGATTATTGGTTAAATTTGCACCTAGAGATTCAGCACTATCTAGCACCCAACAGTTACTGAGCAACAACACTTGATCGCTCGGGCCGTACATAAGAATATTTGAATGCTGTTGAAGCGTGGCGTTCGGTAAACAAAATTTTGACCCTCCGTGAGGGAAACCAGGCTGCTCTTTTTAATCTTTTTAGGAAGCAAAATTTTAAATTGCGAAGTTACCACCTCTGAAATCTGGAAAGTCATTCATTCGGGGAGGGGGGGGGGGGGAGTCGCAGGTTTTTTATCGAATAGCTCGGCTCACAGGGTGCACAGTGCGCACGGACCTGGGGATAGGCTTGAAAAGTGCTATGGATGAGGGGTATACCGACACGGAGTTTCGTGAAGCCCACATTACCAACAGTCAGACAAAGCACAAAATTGTTTTGTTACATTTTTGCGTCAAATAGCATTTTAGATGACAGATCTATCATCACTGCCAGACATCAGTTAACTACTTTGGGTATTTCTTGCCCAAAAACTGTTTCTACACAAGAATTGGTTTTGAAATCTTTGCACAAATTAAAACCAAATTATGTGGTCCGGACGGTTTTTCTGCGTTCTTTTTAAGGAAATTGTGCAGAATATCATCTACCCATTATCTAGGTTGTTTTCCATTTTTACTCACAGAATAAATTACCAGGCCTTGGCTTATGGCAATGTAGTCTACATTTTCAAAAAGGGATCTACATCCGATTCATCTGATTACACACCGATCACGCTTACTAGCATGGCGTGTAAGACTATGTGATCTATCATTTGTGACACCATGTTAAATTTCTTTGAAAAGTACTCTATCGTCACCAATGATCAGTTTGGTTTTCTCCCAGGCAGATCAGCAACCCATCAATTACTGGCAGTACTTGAGAGATATATGAGTGCATGGGATCTTGGAATTCCAGTGGACTTAGTCTACTGCGCTGGTTTCGAGTGTACGCAGGAGAAGCCAACCATCTGCGGGGGTCATCACAGGGTTTTTTCTTCGACTTTAAAAAGGCATTTGAGTCTGTCATTCACCGAAAACAACTCCTGAAAATCGAGGAATGTGGTATTACCGATGACCTTAGCAGGTGGCTAGTCTTTCCAGGCTGCAGAAATCAATGCGTAATCGTGGACAATACATCCTCGTCCTGGACAAGTGTTCCAAGTGGTGTCCCGCAAGGATCTGTCCTAGGCTTAATTATCTTTTTCATCTACTTAAAAAGACCTTGACTTTTCTGGGGAAAACCAGTTTCGGCTATAAATTTGCAGGCTATTTGAAAATTGGATCTGAAAATCTTTCTGTTGGTAGTAACCGTGCATTGGAGACCGAATTTCTGACTTAAACTTGAACAGTGGCCCTATATATGGCAACTTCCACTATCTATTCACAAATGCCACACCCTACGTGTTGGAAATTATGAACCACAAAACGACTAGCTGCTTGCAGATAACGTACTGGCAACTTCCACTGAGGTCCACGAACATGTGACGTTAAATCACTGCAGTAAGATCTGCACTACAGCCTTTTCATGGTCGGCAATCGTAAATGGATGCTTTAAATCAGGAAAAATTTCTAAGAAGATTTCAGCTTATAAGGTATTTGTTAGACCCTTGCAGGAGTTTGCCACCCCAGCCTGGTCCCCTTATTTAGTTTGTCACATTGACTTGCTTGAGCTCGTGTAGAGGTGATTCACAAATGTTCTCTCAGGATTCAGAGAATTTAGCTATGAGCAAAGATTATGCAAGTCTGGCCTCGATACAGTCGTAGACTGAAATTTGATCTCATAATGGTGTATAGAATAGAATAGAAAAAATTGATGCCAGCTAAAAGCTATACGCACCACCCCCACTGCCCCAAGCTCCAACCAAGAACTGTGACAAAAACAGGTCTAGACAGCATTTAAAGGAGTTTAGTGAGGGCGCACAGACCACGTCAGCCGGAAGGGCATTCCAGGGCTGCATGACCCGCTCGCAGATTGAAGTAGCGGTGTCTAATGTTGCCAATGAAGAGATTTCCCCGGAGTTTGAAAGGGTGACCCCTGGGGTTAGAGGTTGAGTAACATAAAAAATCGGAGATGTTTACGTCAATAAGGTGGTGAATAATTTGATACGTCAGAATAAGATCACCATGGAGGAACTGAATGTTGACCGAAACAAGGGAAAGTTGCTTAAGCCGCTCATAGTACGGGATAGAATTGAGTTGTTTACACTAATTAGTGAGCAGATGCTGACAGGTTTCCAGGCGAGCCAGAAAGGAGAGATAACAGGGACGAGAAATTTGAGAGCAATACTCCCTCACAGGTCTGAGAAAAACTTTGTAGAGCATGGCGAAAACAGAATTTGACACGGGAGAAACTTTTGAAAATGAAATGAACTTTTCTGTAAACTTTGGAAATGATACTGTCTACATTGGAATGGAATTTAAGGGAGGTATCAAGGTATCACCAAGATCAAGGTGAGAGGTTTTTGTAGAAATGATTCTGCTGTTTAGGTGGTCAGAAAAGAAAAGATTATAGTGAGGAGTGAAGAATTTGACGGATTTGTTGAGGTTGAAGAGTCTGTTCAATAGTCACTTTCAATAGTCGAGTCGAAAATGTTATTGATGTCATTTTGCAGGGTCATGTGTTGGGTGGAAGGGGATAACAGCTTCTAGTCGTCAGCATAACTCCGATTAAAGTATCTGATATCACGAGGAAGAACACTGATAAAAAGGTTAAAGTGAAGTGGACCCAAGGCAGGGCCCTGAGGGGCTCCCGTGGTGACTAGAATCCAATCACTCTCATGACCACGCAGTTTCACGCGCTGGCTTCTGTTATAGAGATAGGAATTGATCCAGCCAATGAGTGAACCAGGAAGATTAAGAAGGCCGAGTTTAAGCAGCAGCTTGGTATGGAAGACAGAGTCAAATGCCTTAGAGAAGAAAAAAAAAACAAGGTCACCGGGGATATCTCCACCCAGGAAGAGGGAAAGACTGTTGTAAGTCTCTAAAAAGTTTGTCTGGCAGGAGCGACCTGTCAGAAAACCGTGTTGGTTGGTGAAATCAATATTAAGGTCCTTGCATGGAGCCACGATGGACTCTCACGGATGACGCGTTCAAGAATTTTAGAAAAAATGCTAAGTACATTGATTGGGCGGTAGTTATTAACGTCATGGGACAATCCCTTCTTATGGACAGGGGTAATATTAGAATCTTTCCAGCATGATGGAAATATGCTAGAAAAAAAAATGAGTTTTCAAAAATTAAGAAGTAGGAGGCAGCAAGAGAGGATGCACAATTCTTAAGGAGAATTGGCGATATTCCATCGGGTCTGCAAGAGCTGTCGTCATTTAACGTGAGAAAGGCGTGTTTATCATCACTGCTTTGAAAGGGAATAGGGATAGGCAGACAGGAAAGGGAGATGGGATGGAACTCAACAGAAAGGTAGAGGCAAAAAAGTAAATAAATTCAGTAGCAATATCTTGGTCTTTAAGCAAGATTTTCCTGTCAGATTTTTTAAGGTAGCTGACAGGGGTGTCTTCTTGTTACGATTAATGTATGCGGAAAGGGCCTTGGGTTAGGTTTTGGATCTATGAATGAGGGATTCCTTGAAGTTGCGGCGAGCAGATCGAGGCCAGAAATAACTTCATTTCGGGTGGCTTTAAAGATGGCATGGTTTGCAGGGGTGGGGTCATGGCGCAAACGACAGTAGGCATGTTTTTTTTCTGGTAACGAGTTGTCGGATGTTCCGATCAAGCCAAGGTAGACGGAGATTGGGTGGGTCAAAGGAATATGGCTTTTAATGAAATCATGGAGAAAATCTTCAAGGATTTCGAGTTGGGTGTCGACGTCCCAACCATCAAGTTCAGTGGACCAGTCAATGGAGCTTATAATTCCGTTCAGAATTAAGTAGCCGGCCTTCCTGAAGTTAAGTTTGGCAGGGCCAAAGATGTTGACAGAGTAATCGGCATTAACTTCAATATCATGATCACTGCGCCCAAGTGAGGGAGTATGAGTGATGAGAGGAACTTGAAGGTTAGGTGAAGTTATGACGAAGTCCATCAGGCTAGAAATCTTGCCCTTGTAATAAGGACCTTCACGGTTTAGTTGGTGTTGATCTTCCATTTTTCGATTAGGCTTACTAGGCATCTACACCTGTGGCCATGGCTGGAAATTATCATTTTCAGCTTCCCGACATAAAAATCGGCAAAACTTTTTTCAGTTTGGACTGTCCTCATCTGGAATGCTCTCCCAGTGGAATGGTAGAGTCCCCAAATTTAAATTCTTTTAGCGACAACTTAAGTATCCAGACCTTGCTAAATTTCTTAAGCGTCTGATTTTGACAAACTAGTCAAACCTTTTACCAAAAATTTCAAGGAACAGTGTAAGTGGCTCACCACCCTTCTGACCTCCTACCACTCTTGTGGTGAATTGTATTATTATATTACAAGCAAAGCGTTCACAATTCTCCCGTGACCTGGATAGTTTATTTCGTCCACTAGCTTATCTCCCAAAATGATGTTTTTTAACGCTGGAAAACAAGTACATGGACAGCAGTGGACGCGTTGTTTGCGAGAGTGATGACTTCAGCATTCGTGAATTTACTGCTGTCGATATTGAACAATTTGCCTTTAATTAGAAGATAATGTTAGCAGGAATAAATGTCCAGGAACAAATCTTGATTTTCTCTTGTAATTCTAATTTTTGGATCAACCATATTGAGATTCGTGATGACTCTGGGGCCCTACTCATGATAAGCATCCTACACGGACTAATCGTGCTGTAAGGACTCATTGAGATTCAGGTAATTTTCTATTAAACTCCTCTTCTACCTCTGATCAGATATCTAACGAAAGCTCTGTTTTTTTGCTGTTAATTGTTTGCCATTATTATTGTGGTTAAATCCTTTCTCTTTTCCCCTTTTCTTTCGGTAAAAATACCCACATTCTAATTTTCATTTTGTGTACCATACATCACCTATTAAACCCTATGGAAAAGCTAACGCCCACCCCCCACGCCACAAAAAAATACCTTAAGTCATAAATCGTGTAGTAGCTTTGTTAATGCCCACCCCACCCCCTCCCCACCCTAATAGTATGTTTCTGCTATAAGTTGACTAAAAAATTCAAACGTTTACTGAAATCAACGTTTTATCCCATTAAATTAATTTTTTTCTGCAGCGACTTAACTAAAAGCTTCATAAATTAAAAAAAAAATCAACATTTAATCCAACGCGCATCACAGGAGATTGTTTGTAATCACGGAAAAGTCAGTCACTGACATGCGTGATCTGGATTCAGTCTATCGAAAATTCAATGAGTTTTTTCTCATTTATTTACAAATTTAGTTTATAAAATCGTCCCTCCTCCAAATTCCAAAATACACAATACTTAGCAGAAAACTCGCTAACCTCAATAGACCAAAAATTCAAGTTCAAAGTGGACATATAAAGAAGTTAGTAAAAAATATGTAACATCTTAACCCATAAAACAGTAGTTGCCACTCTTTTGCCAGCGCTGGCCCAAATATGCCTTAAACAATGATAAAAACAAAAATATCTTTTCCGGCAGAAAACGAAAAAGAATTTATCGGAGAAAACAATGTAGAAGCAATGTGTCACAATAATACTTGCAAACAACAATGTCTTTACAGGGTCTGTCGATCCAAATAGGATCGACAGACCCTGGTTTCAGGAAGTCACGTAATCGGGCCTGAGTTAAAAAGACGAAAAAAATATCTGTCTGCTTCCGGGTTACAGGGCTTTGAACGACACAAAAATTACGCAGTCGGATTCAGTGCAGAAAAAAGAAACCAGGCCACAGGATGTGAAAGACACCGTCTGCTCCCGAATAACGTAAATGACTGAAGGATGGTGGAATGAATCACAGGATTCGTGGATTCAGTGAGCAAAGCAACCTTAGGCCGCCCGTGCACTGAGCAACTTGGCCGCGTGGCCAGGTCGCTGCAGCCAATGAGAATGCTTACCGTTTATGTAAAACCACGCTCTAATCATTTTCATTGGCTGCAGCAACCTGGCCGCACGGCCAAGTCGCTCTGTGCGCGGGCGGCCTTAGCGAAATTACCCATCTTCAAGAACCTGCATTATTTAAATTAAACATTTCACTATTATGGGGCAGCTGTACTCCTACATTTGCCCGTCTTCATATAGGTTGTGCAGAAATGTCTTCCCCGTCTGGCATTGTACTTGGGTTCATGAAGTTACGCAATCGGGCTTGAGTGAAAAACCAAAAAAATATCTGTCTGATCCCGGGTTACAGGGCTTTCAAAGACACAAAAACTGCGCAGTCGAATTCAGTGCAAAAAAAAAAGCCCACAGGATATGAAAGACACCGTTTGCTCCCGGGTAACGGAAATGAATGAAGGATGGTGAAATGAATCACAAGATACATGGATTGAGTGAGCGAAGCAACTTTACCACAATTACCCATCTTCAAGAACCGAAATTATTTAAATTACATATTTCAATGTTAAGGGGCAGTTGTACTCCTAGAGTTGCCCGTCTCCATGATGGGCTTCACAGCTAGTTTAGTACTAAAATCGGTAAAGTCGAGCGGATCCAAAAGAAATATAAGGTTAATGAAGTATGTTCAACACTTAGTGCAAACCCACTCAACTCCAAGTCCAAGTTTCGTCCTAGGGGAAATACAAGGTTCGTAAAAAATGCCCAACACTACGTGAAAGTCCCACTAAACTCAAGGCATCATCCGTTGATCAGTCATCATTAATTAGGCATAGTCAATCAGGCATTGTCGATCAGCCATCATCGATCAGGCATCATCGATCAGGCATTGTAGATGAGCCATCGTCGATCAGGCATCATCAATCAGGCATCGTCAATCAGCCATCATCGATCAGGCATCCGTCGAGCAGCCATCGTTGATCAGGTATCGTCGATCAGGCATCGTCGATCAGGTACCATCAATCGGCCATAATCAATCAGCCATTGTCAATCAGCCATCGTCAATCAGCCATCATTGATCAGGCATCATCGATAGGCCATAAATGATCAGCCATCATCAATCATCCATCGTCGATCAGGCATCGTTGATCAGGCATTGTCGATCAGCAATTGCCGATCAGGCATCGTCGATCAGTCATCAGCCATCGCCGATCAGGCAATGTCAATCAGCCATTGTCAATCAGCCATCGTCGATCAGGCATTGTCGATCATCCATTGTCGATCATCCATCATCGGTCATTCATCGTATTGAAGTTGATTAACAAAACCAGTTTTTTTCATCTATAAACTAAAACTTTCTGCAAGTGTGTTAATATAAAAACCGTCTGAAGTACAAATACAAGCGAGCTTTCAACAAAGGTGCTAGGTAATGGTGACATCACTGTTTTTTCATTCAATTGGCCAATATTTTTGTGCATACGAAATTAGTTATAGTAAATTTCGAGCACATACTTTGCATGTTTGATGCGTGCCGGACTGAAGACCCGGTGCCAGAGAGCGAGAGGGAAAATTTTGTAGAGTAACTCCAGTAGGAAATTCCTAGGCTCTTTTACATGCCACAATCGATATGATCATGAGGCATCTGCACGGGGCCTTCTTTGCCCAAAAATGCCAGGGATAGCAAAGGTCAAGTTCGAGCCAGATATCTCAGCATGGCTGGCCTCATAACTAGAAGTGATATAAAAAGTCACACGATTGGAAAGGCCACCATATGGATCACAAGAAGAGAAGCAGAAAAGGCACTTCTGACTTCATATGTCCCATCAGAAATAATTTTTTGTTACCAAAATGTAAGATCTATTGACACATTTATCTTAAAGGTTGGTGATAATGCATCTCAGTGAGGCGTTTTCCTGCTAGACGTTTTCACATAACATTATGGTTCCCTTCCATTTCGCTGTACACACAGCCACTTCTGTCACGTACCAAAATTGCAATGCCGGTGGGTAATTTATTGCAGAATCCTCCTGTTGTGATTCAAGGGACTGGATTAAGACTGCCGTCTAGTGATAGCGAAAGCCGCCGAAATTAGATTTGTAATGTGCACAGGGGTGGTTTTTCAGGGGCTTGAGCCGATTATTCTTTATATTAGGTTCTGTTTTTCTATTTTTGTTGTTTTTCTTCTTGTTTCGTGGTGAGAAGAATATTTGTGTGGTTTTTGTGTGACAAATGTGGGAAAAAATAAAGTTAAATACCAGTAATAGTTGGTAAAAAAAAGTTTTTTTGGGGGGGGGTTAACCTGAAAGAAAATTTGTTGTTGTTGAAATTAACAGAAATTAATCTAACGTATTGCCTTGACGCTGTTTTAAGTTTTAAAGAAAATCTTTGGACGGTTCATGTTTTGCCTGCTGGTTCAGACTGGTACGAGTTTTAACTAAGGATGGTTTCTGGTTGTTATTTGTTATTTTTCTAACTGTTATTGCTAACTATTGGTGTTATTATCATGTTATAGAAAATCAATTGAGTGGCTTGTTTTTGGCAGGGGGGGGGGGGAGGGGGAATGGAATGTCAATTGCATAGTCCTTGTGCCATTCTGACCTTAAAAGTGTTTGTAAAGGTTGTTAACACTCATCTATTTTGTGATAAGGTCGCCCCTCCATTTAGCAGGGGTGACTGGAGTGTTTAGTCTTGCCTCTATAATAGAGGCAAGACCTCTCCTGTACTTAATGGCCACCAGGGCCCTTCCTATAGCTAGTGCGGACTCGCGTTCCTTGGGGAAGGGGGTCACACCCCCGCACTGAAGTCAGTTGATCAGTGACTTCTGGTCAATAAAGCAAACCTTGACATTACTTCTGGTTAATTCACAGGAACCAACTTTCCATTGGTCCAGAAGAGGAGTTGTTCAAGCACATTTTACGCCCTTGCCCAGTAGGAGAACAAGTAGCAAAACACAAATTAGAGGTAACCTTTTGCTACCAGGTCTGTCTCCGACCATATCACATTTACGCTACTACTGTCGGTAATGCAGTTCAATCTCACATTCCCTTGGCTCTTAGACCAAGCTTCCATCAACTCTGCTGCGCTTTGCTAAGTTTGCTTTTCATTGCTGTGCTTGGTTATTTTGTTGTATTGCTTTCATTAAAAATTAATGAAGTTGTGACATTGAACAAATTAAATTAAAACAAAACGATGGCAATTTTATTGTAGATAATCAGACAAAAAATTAACCAATTCGACTAAACAGCCAATTTAGATCAGTGTTAAGGAGCTTTATAGTTGAGAGGGTCCCGTATCTAGGGGGGTCTTGGTGCCCATGACAAGGTAAGGACTAGGCACCCCCTCCCCTTTCCACTGATATTACAGAATTTTTGGGTTGCAAAACCACTCCGACATCGACATCTTTGGTGTTAGTTTGGACATATGTTGCCATCTACCAGGTGGGTTTAAGTGTATTTGACGGTCTATACGCAAATCTAGAACGTTAAGCATACCAAGAAAACGAAAACGCATTACCAAGAAATACCTTTAACAAAAATCACACTGATTGTTACCAGCCTTATTTTAAAGTATTTCGAGTGTTGCACAAATCTAAAACATTAGATTATCGCCCCTTATACTAATATGAGTATGGTTAATTGACCATTCTAGTAAACCAAATGCCTTCCTAAAAGTTTTGTAAAAAATTTGTACAAAACAATCATCTTTTGCTCAAAATTGATACTTCTACTGTTTCAGTTACATGTAATAATGCAATTTTCACGATTGATATTATTTTAAGATCAATTTCTGAGCTCAAATCGAGTCGGGCATCCGGTCCTGATGATATCTCGGCATGTCTCTTTAAGTACATAGAGGAAGAACTTTGTATTTCCCCGAGTTGGAGCTTTAAGCAAACCCTAACTACTAGAAAGTTACCAGAGCTATAGAAGACAGTCCACTCTGCCCCAATTTTCAACAAGGGCGTGAAGCTTCACTCCGTGGTAACTAGGAGATCAATCGTCTTTACTAGTACTGTTTGTAAAAATCATGCGTGACTATGATCAAGTTTATTACGCAGCGTAATATTATTTTGTCTGACCGGTCAGGGTCGGTCAATAGCCTCCAATTACTCTCTTCCTCAGAAGAATGGACTGAATTTGTAGACGAGGATTTTCAGTTGATGCCATCTTCATTCTTCATTGACTTCGCGAAAACCTTCAAGTCGTCGCCTACACAAAGCTGAACTACAAATTGGAACATTATGATTTTAGGGGCAGTTTATTGAACTGGTCGTAGGATTTTTTTTGACCGGAAGACAACACTGAGCTTAGCTTGGGGGCACAAGTTAAGAGTTAGGTAACGTGTCCAGGGAGCACCACAAGGCTCTGTACTTGGCCCACTTCTGTTCATTTCATAGCTCAACAACCTAAAACCACTACATAAGATGGTAAATTTTGCAAGTATACATATAACATCACACAGTCCAGTGTGGTTGCTCCTGATCCAAACTATGTCAGTATGTCAGTAACCTATGGGCCCTCTTAAGTGCAACGTGCTTCAGATTGGTAGCAATAATGATCAAAGGACCTATGCTAAGTTTGGTAATCAATCTCTGCCGCACGTGGACTGTGAAAGAAATCTGGGTATTTGGTTTCCACCAGAACTTAAACTCAGTAGTCACTGTAGCGTGATTGTTAAGTCTACTCGACAGGAGGCAGCTTTTATTAAAAAAATTTTAAATCCGATGATCCTGTGACATTGGTGTGGGCTTTTAAAGTTTACATAAGACCGATATTGGAATATGCTAGCCAATTTGGTCCCCTCACTATCTTTCTGGTATCGATCTATAGTTCTGTTCAAGAAAGAACGGTTTGCCTTATATGGTCATTACGCGGCGATTGATTAGGCCTGGAACAAAACGTCATCGGCCATGACGTCATCAATTTAAGCGCCAAACAGTTAGTCCAATATGGCGCCATTTTCGGCTCGCATAAGCGTGAGCAAGAAGGGAGAAAGTTTACATAGCCAAGCAAGGGAAATAGTGTGGAACGTCTTTCATTACTTCAGGAGCTAAGGAGAAGCTGCTAATGTTGTGATCTTCTAGAACGAACTGCATCGACAACAAACGTTTCCATTTTTAAATGGAGAAGATAGTCAACGGCGGAAAAGCTGCGTTAGTAGCCGACGAAACGGCAGCCATAGCCGGGCGGCCTACGTTCTGTATACCGGGTAAGAAGCGACCGCATCCCTCGCCTTCACTGACTTGGCGGAGTTTAAACTGCCTGTTCTTCGAGCTACTGTAGGAGAAATCTTTCAAGATGGTAATTATTCTATATT
>JAHWFP010170860.1:51670-66954 GCA_023313725.1 Lithobius niger
CGCTTTGCACTGTTCGACCAAGCGTTCGTACAGCATGCTGCTGAAAGGCGCACCAAAACGCAACATTCGCTTGGCAAGCAGGTAGCTGCAAGGCGCACCGTACCTAACGAAAACAAGCGATGATTCAGATGATTCATAAATGTTGCTTCTTTTTTGGAGGATAGTATAGTTGAATCAGTGCAGGAGTGATTGACAAAATCATTAAGGGAGTGGGTAGCAAAATGAGACGACCTTGTCTTTAATTTACATAGCATCCGATGGATGGTTTTTGTTTAGCGGATGCGTTGTCCATCCATCTGACTCACTGTCTGCAGCTTCGTTTCCAAGCATTAAACACTTTACGTGTAATTTCAGAGGTCATATTTCTCCATTCATCATTGCAAAATTTCCAAAGCCCATCCATTGTGGAGGCTACATCAACGGAGTAGTTGTTTGATTAACCTAAATCCAAGAAAGTTGATGGGATTTATGTCAGTGGGAGTCGTCGCCCACGTGCGGATATCTTCTCTTGGGCTGGAGTCACTTGAGCTTCGCAGACTAAAGGCAGATCTTTGCATGGCTTTTTCAATATTGCATGGAGCACTAAACTGTGATCCCTGGATATTGTTTTTTGAGCTTTGAAAATGATCAAAAGAGAGGACATACGTGGAAATTTGTAGCTGCCGAGTCCACACTCGGTACGATCTGCTCTCTAATAGAGTTGTGAACGTGTAGAATATCTACCTACAGAAACTGTTTTAGTTAATTCCCTCTGGGTTTTTTAATCAAAACTGAAAAACCCTTCACTTTCGGACTATTTGCATCGCGAATACTGGCTCTTAATTACCTATTGTTTGCAAAGTCTTTTTTATTATTAGTTTGGTTTGGTAAGTTTGGTTTTATGCTTTGTTAATTTTAATTTTAGTACATAGTTTTACCTTTTAGCTTTGCATGTAATTTAATACGTACGTAGCATCGTACTGTAAAGATTACCGATTTGTACCTGATAAATTTGGGGTCAGGAGTTAGTGACTTTGCTGTCCTTCATGTAACCGTTCCGCGTTATTGGTTAAAAAAGTATATTTATTTATTTATTTATTTACTCAGATCTAAATACAAAAACCAAGCAAGTGAAGCATACTCGCACCCAATAATTCAATATGCTCGTTTGTGGTGTGAACTGAAAGCAACAGATAAAGAAAAAGAGAACAGGCTCGTTTGCCAGTGAATTAAAAATGTGGCTACAATAACTGTATCAAAATCAAGATAGAAAAAAAATTGATGCAACCAAAAAATAAACTAACAAATTAGTGATATCTAAAACTAAACCGACAAAGGTGAGAGAAACCCTCCAAGTTTCGGCCAATCGAAGTAGTGATATCAGAACAAAAGGGGCTGCGTGGTAAATTGCTACGTGGTGTATCAACCCTGACCGAAAAATGTTCCCCTTAGCAAGTAGGGTAACCCCCACCAACGAACAACCGCCAAGCTAATTAAATCGACTCGTACTTCAGACGTTACTTGGCCACTGCTACGGATTGTAGCAATGGTCAGGTTTTTAATAGTAGGTAGGATTAGCTATGCAGTTGTTCGTTGGCTGGGATGATATTACTACTTACTAAAGCTTGTGGCACACTGCTCCGTTCCGTTCCATTCCGACGACGAAGAGAGCCTCCAGGGCCACCGTACACTGTAAAAAATATTTCCGTTTTTTTACGGTGACAGTCAATGGTAACACTGCTAACAGGAAAATGAACGTAATTTAACGGACGTCCCGTTATCTTGAGCAACGGTTAAATTTACGGAGCATTAATTAAGTAAAGATGAGTTGAAGTCAGGCTAAACAGTAATTATCAGTCTAATTACGGTACTTTATTCCGTAAAATATATTTACAGGCATGTTCCGTAAATATTTACGGACGTTGTACGGTGAAAATACGGAAATTTTTAACAGTGTAGTTAGCGACGGAAGCAATGTGTGCTGGGCCATCCGTTGAAGTCAGTCGCTAACTACGATGGCCCTGGAGGCTCTCTTCGTTGTAAGAACGGAACGGAACAGAGCAGTGTGCCACAAGCTTTAGGGGAACACTCTTTGTGGCTAGGGTTGATGGAGGCAATGTTTTTGCTCTTATCTGTACTTTGATTTTGCTCACACTTGGCCGGTTCTTTCACTCTTGTGGGTTTTGTTTCAGATACTCACTAAAGAGAAGTTCACACAAAGCCACACATTTAATTTTCATTACACACAGATTACTGATTATACCCTTCTACATAACGTGATTTCGACGATAAATTGGGATCACTAATTTCACGACTTTGACGTCGATGTTGAACAGGTTATTTTTCAATACTTTGTGCAAACCTTTCTACGTACGTTCGTTCCAGTTATTAATAACAAGTCAAATATTACGCTGGCCTGGCTTACTCCACAGGGGGTCCGTTCATTTAATAGAACAACGAAAACTTATTTTTTCGCTTTCAAGGACCCTTCCCCAAGCATTTTCACCCTTTATCAAAACTGCTGAAAACTTAGCTTATCTGGAGTTAAACAGGCAAAATTCACTTTTGAAAAAGAACCTTATCGTTCCCGAGCTAAAAACTAGCCAAAATTCTTTTATTTTCTTGTTTAAATCGCAACAAATATTAGCATTTGTAAGGGTTTTATCTCTGACGACTTTCGTATGGCATCTAGGCCAAATGATAATTCCATAGACTACTTCATTGATGTAGCTCTTGGTGCTCCAGCAATTACTTTGCGGGCGACTCTTGTAAGACTGACACGATGGTATCCCACTAATCTTTCCCGGTCAGGAAGGTACCCCACCAATCTTACAAAAAAAGATTGTGTTGTTTCTCTCACTACTCCAGTTTGGCCGATTTTGAATGCATCGTTTTGCTCTTGCACCGACCCTACACTTTGGAAGAACGTGAACATCAATCACTCTCGTCCCAAGAAATGGTTTCATTCTCCTTTCTGAGGGCAACACCAACCAAATTTTTAGTGATGCGCAGCATGGTTTAATGGCTGTCAGGTCATGCACCACCATGTAACTACCGCGTGGGAGGGAGTTGGGGGGGGGGGGGGGGGGAGAGAACAACTGTCCTTCCAAAATTTTCGAGGGGGTGTAAAATGGATGCTTGGACTAATATAGAAAAAGTGCTAAGTTTCCTTTATTCCGCCGGAAAATGTTTTTCTTTTTTCTTTGGGAATGTCCATGTTTTATTGATACCATACTAGTGGTCTCAGTAGTTACAGAAATACACTGAAACCGTAAGCTGTTCGTTTGCATGACATCATTCGGATTATATTAGTTTAAACGTCAAAATAACAGTAAAGATGGCAAAGGAGAAGAACAGTCGATACAGGAGTGCAGCGAAGCCCAGCCGTGGTGCCATTATCGTATTACCCTGAAGACTTGCTTTATTTATTTTAGCTCCCATATCTCCCCCGATGAATGCAATGGTCATGCAATGGTGATAGTGCCATTTCATATGCAAATAAACAAATGGAACAAGCAACGGAGGGAGCGGGAGTGGAATTGTGAGGACCTATTCTTTCACAACCCCCTCCCTCACATCATAAGGGCTTACTCAGCTGTTGCAGGTGGTGGAGGAAAGTGTATGTATGAAATAAGGCTATTGTACTTCCATAAAAAAAATCTTACCTAACCTAACCTACTTTGGACGATTGACATGCTCTGAGCCGAAGCCATGGTGCCATAAGGTGAGACGGAAAATTTTTCTAGGTAATTCCAATTGGAAATTATTGGGATCTTTTACATGTCACGATGGACATGAGCATGAGGCATCACAGGACCCTTTTGTTCCAAAAAATTCAATGGGTGGCTGAGGCCAGGTTCGAACCTGGATTTCTGTCAAAGGAGAGAGTCATGCTAACCATCACACCATTTGGAACTTACGACTACATTACTCAAGTTGTTGAGCGCAGTATCTACTGCGACCTCGAATTTCTGGACGTTTCAAAGACTTCTGATCGGGTATCACATACTAAACTTGTAGAAGTTACATACTTTTGGTTTTAGCCAGTCTACCAACAGTTGGATTCACTCATACCTTTTCTGTCGTTGCCAGCGTGTTCTTTAGCTTGGGTCTTGTGCTTCCTGGCAATCTGACACTTCCACTGTTTCACAGATCTCGGTTTTGGGCCCTTAATTTTTGATATCTCATGTTTGATATACCTATAAATGATATACCTATAAATGATATACCTACAAACATCATCGCCCACTGCAGCCTCTATGCAGAGGATGTTAAGATTTTCTCCTCTGACATTGGTCATAATTTTCAGGCAGACCTCGATAGGATTTTTACCTGGGCCAATCTAAATTACCTTCAACTTAACCTAGGTTAATTTTTTTGTTATGCTCACATAACTTAAAAATAAACAACAACATTGGCGGTAAAAAAAAAAATCGCCATTACTATGCAGCACTGTGATCTTGGGATTCTTAACGATCCATCGCTTTGTTTTAGCCTTAATACTCTTTATTTCCAAAGTGTGCAGAAAAGTACATTATGCGCTTGAGAATGTACCAGGTGTGATCCACATGTCATTGCTTTGCATTTTAAGTCCATTATTAAGCCATTGTTTGGTTATTGTTCATAGATTACCCACCCTTGTTACAAACTTTTGACCAAACTTCTGGACAAACTTTTAGCGGAATGCAAAATGTTGTCAGACTGTTTAGGGTCACTGAAAGGCTTCACAAGCTTAGGATTATTACTGTTTATGCCAGGTTCTTAAGAGGTGACATTATCCCACCATGACCCTAACCAATTCTTTTTGCCGGATTCTGGTTGTACCAGATGCCATGATTTTCGTCTGCAGGGCTCCCGCTCTTGCGCAATGTTCTTCAACGTTTCTTTACAGAACGTATTATTAATAAGTGGAACGCTCATCCACCTTTTTTTGTGAAGTATCTTCTGTGAACTGTTTTAAATCATGTTACAATGAGTTTTGCTCCTCTTTTTAGGGCTCTGGGGTTGCATTGAGTGGGTAGTTTTGTCTTATTGGCTCAGCACCTTTTTTGTTTCTATTCTATTCCATTACTAGTGTCTTAGATTTTCACAAGGCATGTAGAAAGGTGAGCTCCTTTTTTTTTATTTAACAAAGTTTTTAAAATGTACTAGCCGAGTCGCTCGCTGACGCTCGCTCATTCGGCCGCGTCTCGCTTCGCTCGAGGATATTTCTTGTTGCAACACTTATGCGCAGACGGACAGTTCCACACCAAAAACAAATAGTCAAATGATCAGTGTAGTACGCGTTTTTCATACGGTTTCAGTTCACACGCACAGACGTTAACTACGTCTACTCTTTCTTTTCTCTTTGTTTATACTCATTCGCCACATTTAATAAGATTCACCAGATTTATTTTAACTAATGAACAAATATTTAGCCTACTGTATTTAGGAAAAAGTGCTGTTTCTGATGACAAATGCTGATTTCGTTCGCTTCGCTCACTCAATCAGCGCTAACATATCCTCAGACACGTGACTGAATAAATGTAACCACCAAGAACCACACATCATTTGTAATTTGTGCTAGTGCTACACTTTACAAGGGTTTTCTTGTTTCACTTATTTTAAAGCAAGTCAGGCGTACACGCAGCACGAAATCATACCCAGAAGTTATGCGTGTTTATACCACAATAATGCTAGACTGCTGAGTAGAGCACCAGGTAATGGCATACTGATCGAATGTCAACGTTTTACAGATACAAACATAGAAATATTTCTGACACCCTGTTCTGTTAGCAATATAGTTTGTTAAGTAGGCCTAATTTAGCAGTTAATCTTTTCGTATCTTTACTTAATTTCTTTTAAATTTACGGCCAAATTGGCAGTTTGTAGTTGAAATATCCAAAATGCAATTCCAACAGTGAGCTGCACGTGCCTTATTCTTGAATGACAACTATTCGGACTGCCAGCCGTTCTCCCGCTGACAACACTACTGGCCCACGCAAAGCTTACATGGCGCAACAATTATGGACCGCCCTCTCAGCAGGAACATTTTACATTCCGAAGCTAACAATCAAATTCGAAAAATTCGTTTCAACAATGGTCCAAAGGGGTTTTTTCGCTTTTTTCGAGAAGAAAACCTTTACCTAGAACTACGAAAATACGCCTAAACGATATCCGGAGTAATTTCCTGTCTTTCGAGACCTTTCTCACATTTCTAGCCTTCCTACTTCCGGAGGAGAAGACGTACATATAAACCGACAAACCGACTAAGTTTTTAATGATTAAGACTAGCGAAGTCGCTCGCTTCGCTCGCTCATTCCGCGTCGTCTCGCTATGCTCGAGGAGCTTTCATGCTACAACTCTTATGCTGCTGACAGACAATCCACATCTAAAACGATCAAGCAAAGGATCAGAATGTAGTACGCGTTTTTTTTTAGGCTTCAGTTCATAAACAAATTAACTAAACAAAAAATGGCTTCGCCGTTTAGAAAACCAGCCCCCTTCTGCCGTGCGCCTAAACTGCCAATGAGCCAGAAGGCGAGACACGCGATTTCTACCCCAGCCGGCCTTGGCTTGAAAAATACGCTCGAGGAGCTTTTATGCTACAATTTTTATGCTGCCGACAATCAAGAACATGATCAGAATGTAGTACGCGTTTTTCTTAAGGTTCAGTTCATATGGTAAACGTAAATCATTCCAACAGTCTTGCCACCTAATAGCTACATGCGCCTCTTGTTCAGATTGTCAGCCATAATACCTCTGACTACAGTACAGGACTAAGCGTGCTATGTGGCGCAAGAATCATGAATCTTCCTCATCCAACCTGATTCCCGTTGTGTACTGAATGGAGCATATAAAAAAAATGTCTTATTTACTGAATGGAGTGTATAAAGAGTGTCCAAGTTGTAACTTATCTTTGTATGCAATCCCTTGTCACAAGATCGTCTGGGGGAGAGAATGTGGGTTTCGTTTCCCGGCTCCAGGCCAATTAATTCAACATCACCGAATCTTATTTTACGAAAGCCTCGATAAAGGTGCTTTCTTTCTGGCACATGCATGAACTGGCCTTGAGCCACGAGATGAGACACGCGATTTGTAGCGCAGTCGGCCTTGGCTTGAAGAAGCCATTCCCTTTCCGGCACGCGATTCAACTGTTACTGAGCCAGGAGGTGAGGTACGCAATTTGTACCCAGTCAGCCTTGGCTTGTAGAAGCGATCCCTCTTCTGGCATGCACCTACTGACAATGAACCAGGAGGCGAGACACGCGATTTCTTCCCCAGTCGGCATTGGCTTGAAGATACCTTATCTATCCACGCTGCAAGGACGTTTCGATGCTGTAGCACGCGAGTTGCTGCATCCTTGAACAAAAATGCTTGGTAATTTTATCATGCATATTCCTTTGTCCCGCTTTTGGTATAGATTGCTTTTTATTCAAATAAATTTTGCTGACTTTACATGGTTTCCTTGTTTCACAAATTTTAAGAATTTTTACTAAAAAGCCATCTCCGTCCCCGCTACGTGTGATGCTTTGAAACAGCAACCACACGTCGCCTATAATTTTTGACTAATATAAAAGATTTCGTGCAAGGCGAAATCGTACCT
Source organism: Lithobius niger (assembly GCA_023313725.1). Lineage (NCBI taxonomy): Eukaryota > Metazoa > Arthropoda > Chilopoda > Lithobiomorpha > Lithobiidae > Lithobius > Lithobius niger. The sequence goes on from JAHWFP010170860.1 coordinate 59,235, forward strand.
AGAAACTATTCGTGTTTACCACAATTAGGATGGACTATTGCTGAGTAGAGACACCAGCTAATAGCAAACTATTGATCGAATGTGGATGTTTCACAAATGAAATATTTCTGGCACCCTTTTTTGTTATCAATATATTTTGTTTAAATAGGCCTAATTTAGCATTAACCTTTTCGTAGCTTTACGTAATTTCACTTAAATTTAAGGCTAAATAGGTAGTTTGTATTAGAAATATCCAAAATGCAACACCAACAATCGTCCCATCAGCGAGCTGCACGTGTCTCATTCTTGAATGACGGCTGTCAGCCGTGACGTACTGACAACACTACTGGACCACGCGACTCCTACGTGGCGCAACAATTGTGGACTATCCACACAGCAGGATTCCGAAACTAACAATCAACTTCGAAAAAATTCATTTCAACAATGGTCCAAAGGGGCTTTTCGCTTTTTTTCGAGGGGAAAAATTTTACCTAGAACTACGAAAATACGAAAATATGCTGCTGACAGACATTCCACATCTAAAACGATCAAGCAAATGAGTGCAGTGAGCGTTTTTCGTAAGGCTTCAGTTCATAAACAAAAAACGGCTTCGCCGTTTAGAAAACCGTCACCCTTCTGCCATGCGCCTAAACTGCCAAGGAACCAAGAAGCGAGACACGTGATTTCTATACCCTAGTCGGCCTTAGCTTAAAGACTACACTCGAGAGGCTGTCATGATCCAGCTCTTAAGCTGCTGACAGACATTCCACATCTAATACAATCAAGAAAATGATCAGAATGTAGGACGCGTTTTTCTGAACGCTTCAGTTCACAAACAAACGATATGGTAACCATACATCACTCCAACGGTCTGGCCACCCAATAGCAACATGCGCCTCTTGTTCAGATTGTTAGCCATAATACCACTGACAACAAAAGCCTCGATAAAATCATTGTCTTTCTGGCACATGCATGAAATGGCCTTGAGCCAGGAGATAAGACACGGGATTTGTAGCCCAGTCGGCCTTGGCTTGAAGGAGCCATTCCCTTTCTGGCATGCGATTGAGCTATCATTGAGCCAGGAGGCGGGACATGCGATTTGGACCCAGTCGGCCTTGGCTTGAAAAATCCATCCCCTTTTTGGCATGCACCTAAACTGACAATGAGCCAGGAGGCGAGACACGCGAGTTCTTCCCCAGTCGGCCTTGGCTTGAAGAAGCCATTCCCTTTCTGGCACGCAATTGAGCTATCATTGAGCCAGGAGGCGAGGCATGCGATTTGGACTCAGTCGGCCTTTGCTTGAAAAAGCCATCCCCGTTTTGGCATGCACCTAAACTGACAATGAGCCAGGAGGGGAGACACTCGATGTCTTCCCAGTCGGCCTTGGCTTGAAGAAGCTTTATCCATCGGCGCTGCAAGGCCGTTTCAACGCTGTAGCATGCTTGAACTAAACATGCTTGGTAATTTTATCATGCATGTTGTATACTCCTTTGTACCGCTCATGTTTTTTTTATTCCAATAAACTTTGAAGACTTTACATGCGTTTCCTTGTTTCACAAATTTAAAGAATTTTTACTTAAAAGCCATGTCCTTGCCCGCTACGTGTAATGCTTTGAAACCACATGTCGCCTATAATTTTTGACTAATACAAAATCTTTCGTGCGAGGCGAAATCGTACCTAGAAACTATTCGAGTTTACCATAATTAGGCTGGACTATTGCTGAGTAGAGCACCAGCTAACAGCACACTATTGATCGAATGTCGATGGTTTACAAATGCAAACGTTGAAATATTTCTGATACCCTTTTTTGTTATCAATATGCCTAATTTCGCATTACTCTTTTCGTAGATTTACGTATTTTCATTTAAATTTAAGGCTAAATAGGTGGTTTGTATTTGAAATATCCAAAATGCAACTCCAACAGTCGTTCCATCAGCGAGCTGCACGTGCCTTATTGTTGAATGACGGCTGTTAGCATTGCTAGCCGTAATCCTACCGACAACACTACTGGACCACGCGCCTCCTACGTGGCGCAACAATTATTGTGGACTATCCACACAGCAGGAAGAGGTGATATTCCGAAACGAACAATCAATTTCGAAAAATTCGTTTCAACAATGGTCCAAAGGGGTTTTTTCGCTTTTTTCGAGGGGAAAAAATTTACCTAGAACTACGAAAATACGCCTACGCGAAATCCAGATTAATTTCCTGTCTTCTGACACCTTTGTCATATTTTTAGCCTTCCTATTTCAAGAGGAGAAGTGGTACATATATACCTACACATATATATACATACCGACCGTAACTTTTTAATGATTAAGATACCGACCGTAAGTTTTTAATGATCGTGACTAGCGGAGCCGCTCACTTCGCTCGCTCATTCCGCGCCGTCTCGCTACGCTCGAGGAGCTTTCATGCTGCAACTCTTATACTGCTGACAGACATTCCACATCTAAAACGATCAAATAAATGAGTGCAGTGAGCGTTTTTCGTAAGGCTTCAGTTCATAAACAAAAAACGGCTTCGCCGTTTAGAAAACCATCACCCTTCTGCCATGCGCCTAAACTGCCAAGGAGCCAGGAGGCGAGACACGCAATATCTATACCCTAGTAGGCCTTAGCTTAAAGAATACGCTCGTTGAGTTGTCATGCTCCAGCTCTTAAGCTGCTGACAGACATTCTACATCTAAAACAATCAAGAAAATGATCAGAATGTAGGACGCGTTTTTCTTAACGCTTCAGTTCATAAACAAACGATATGGTAACCATACATCACTCCAACGGTATGGCCACCCAATAGCTACATGCGACTCTTGTTCAGATTGTTAGCCATAATACCACTGACAACAAAAGCCTCGATAAAAGCAATGTCTCTCTGGCACACGCATGAACTGGCCTTGAGCCAGGAGATGAGACACGCTATTTGTAGCCCAGTCGGCCTTGGCTTGAAGAGGACATTCCCTTTCTGGCACGCGATTGAGCCAGGAGGCGAGGCATGCGATTTGGACCTAGTCGGCCTTGTCTTGAAAAAGCCATCCCATTTTTGACAATGGGACAATGAGCCAGGAGGCGAGACACTCGATTTCTTCACAGTCCGCCTTGGCTTGAAGAAGCCTTACCCATCGGCGCTGCAAAGCCGTTTCAACGCTGTAGCACGCGAGTTGCTGCATACTTGAACTAAACATGCTTGGTAATTTTATCGTGCATGTTGCATACTCCTTTGTGCCGCTCTTGGTTTTTTTATTCCAATAAATTTTGCAGACTTTACATGGGTTTCCTTGTTTCACAAATTTAAAGAATTTTTACTTAAAAGCCATCTCCTTCCCCGCTACGTGTGATGCTTTGAAACCACATGTCGCCCAAGATTTCGTGCAAGGCGAAATCGTACCTAGCAACTATTCGTGTTTACCACAATTAGGCTGGACTATTGCTGAGTAGAGCACCAGCTAATAGCACACTATTGATCGAATGTCGATTTACAAATGCAAACGTTGAAATATTTCTGATACCCTTTTTTGTTATCAATATGCCTAATTTCGCATTAATCTTTTCGTAGATTTACGTATTTTCATTTAAATTTAAGGCTAAATAGGTGGTTTGTATTTGAAATATCCAAAATGCAACTCCAACAGTCGTTCCATCAGCGAGCTGCACGTGCCTCATTGTTGAATGACGGCTGTTAGCATTGCCAGCCGTAATCCTACCGACAACATCCTACCACGCGCATCCTACGTGGCGCAACAATTGTGGACCATCCACACAGCAGGAAGAGGTGATATTCCGAAACTAACAATCAACTTCGAAAAATTCGTTTCAACAATAGTCCAAAGGGGTTTTTTCGCTTTTTTCGAGTGGAAAAAATTTACCTAGAACTACGAAAATACGCCTACGCGAAATCCGGATTAATTTCCAGTCTTTTGACACCTTTCTCATATTTTTAGGCTTCCTACTTCAAGAGGAGAAGAGGACCGTAACTTTTTAATGGTTTAGATAGGCTGGTGGCGAATTGACATGATATCGATCTCCTGATAAATTGGGAAGGAGTGATTGTGTGGCTTTTCCAAGTCATCACTTGTTTTTTGTTTGTAAGCTTGACGACTGGATCTACAGCAATCGTGTACGTGCCACCCCAAACATTTGACTGAATACGGTAAGATAGATTGGCCAATGGTGTAGCTTCATATATAGTGCACACAGTCTGGCACCAATCTGGCTGGTCCAGTTTTAAAGCAATGTCTAAAGTAACCCCATGGTTTGCAACTTGGTTCATTTTACTTAGCTTCGGGCAGTCATACCTTGACAGTTCTAGATTATGTTTATGCAGTATTACGTCCCATTCAGTGTTAAAAGATTTTCAGTTAACCATATTCTGATAAACATTACGTCCAGCTAAATGCTAGCAGCTGCATTATTTTCCATGTTGTTGCAAGCATTAAGTTGAGCAGTATTGACAGCAAATTAAGCAATGTTCGAGGTGTAATTAATGTAAATTTAATACAGTAAAGGTCCCAAATAATTGGTTCCGTAAAGGTCTAGCGTTTTAAACAAACAGTCGTGGTTCATACTGTCAAAAGCTTCCATTACATCAATAAAAATCTCAAAGACGACATCGTTGTTTCCAGTGCAGAAACAACATTTCGGTCGAGTAGGTTCTTGATGACATCTTTGGGGCTTCTATTTTGCTAAGAATCACTCAAGCCCTTTTTTCATAGCTTCTTGTAGTAGCTTAGAAAAAACAGAGCAGAGACTGTGCCCGTAGCAGGCAGTCCTTCGTAAAAACAGCAATGATCGCCGCATACTATGAGCGAACGTGCCGGTTCAAGAGAAATTCAAAAGATGAACAAGGATGTGTACAATATTATTATACATATAATTACAATTTTGTTGTATTGGATATTGATATAAATCCGTATTGCATGGTTTAACAAAATTATATAACATTTAATCCTATAACTTTTCATTCCCTTTTGTTTTAGAATTCTTAGTCGGCAACCTTGAAATTTGCGAACGTAGAAATTTGGATTATCCCAGTATTTAGAAACACTTAACTATCTTTTTTATGTAGGCCTCAGCTTTGATTTGGTGTATTAAGTTCTTACTTCTGCAATTTTGCGAATTGCAAAGGTCCAGTATTTGTTGAGAGAAAAAAAAACACGCTGCTTAAAGACGTGGAAACAGTAGACTAGTAGTACTGGAAAAATAACAGAATTATCAAAATTACTTATTCATAAATAACTTGCATGTTGCAGAAAACTACAGGCAGCCAATAAAACTTATTTGCATGTTTGTATCTGTTCCACATAAACGTAAATAAGTTGCAATTACCGTACCCTTACTCAACTGGGTGTTGGCTCAATTTTGGATATGTTTTCCTGATGTATCACATGCATAAAAGCAGGGGAACGAAAATGCGTTTAATTTAGAAGTTCCTTCGTTTGTCAAACTGAGAGGACATTCGGCCATTGCACTTAAGATGTTTGCAGCACGGATAATTGTATTGTGCATGCGCATACCAGTCCTATCTTCGAAAACAGGATCACCAAACATTGAGTGGGGCACTCAAATCTCAATAGACCTGCTAATGTTTACCTGTGTGAAGTGATTATCACAGCTGTTCCTTTAAATTTGCTGGCTGTCACTACTTCCCAAATCTTTCGCCGCGAAGCAGGATCAACTCCAGTCGTGGGTTCGTCTAACATCACTAGACTAGGCTCACCAAGGAAAGCCAGTGCTGTGCTTAACTTGCGCTTTGTGCCTAAACTGAAAACCATAAATGTTGACGTTTTTTGTAGGTCTCTCTTTAAGTTTTCAATAGAAATAATTGTTTCTAACCTGTAATTGGCAATAATCTTGTCAGCGTATTCGCTCAACCCAAACTGCAATATGTAAGCATTTACAATGGAGCCAATCTTCCGTTTAATGCCTCTTAAATGAGCCATCACAAATAATATATCCCTGCACGTCAGATGGTCAAGGAGTGCGTCAAATTGAGGGCAGTAGCCAATTTGAGGCAAGAACTGAAGAGAAAACAATTTATTAAAACTGCATATTCAAACAAAGCCATCAACAAAAGGGATGAACGGGGCAAGAATTCCCTCATCCATGACTTTTAGTTGGCTTATTTGGCCAGGTGATGTTGTCTCGCTTTTTACTTAGCTTGTACAACATGCGTACCACCTGACATCCGCTAGTGTGACACCCAGTGCGACGAGAGTACCTTTAGTAGGTGACATGAATTACAAGACAGAAAGTTAACTGGATTTATACCACGGTTGTTACGTCACGCTAACTCAATGCCATGCTAAATTTCCGATGGTTAAATCCCGTTAACCAACACCGGAAGTGCGCGTCATCGCAAAAAGTGTGGGTTATCAAGTTACCCCACACTTTTGCCGATAACCCACACTTTTGCCAATAACCCACACTTTTGACAGTTCCAGACCACGCGACCGGGAACGCACACACCAACAACCAAATACAGCGTGCAAAAAAAAAAAAAGTTACCGCAATAAAAACGTACACAACGAATTACTTAAAAGGAATGAAACCCCATCCCTGCAAATGCTTATATGTCTGTCCTATAAGCTTTTCACTCTGCATTAACTCCCTCCCCCCCTCCCTCCACAAACTAAAATGCAATGAGCCTCATTCATACCGATACCTTATTATCGTACTTTTTTAACAATTCTCAAACTACAAACGCTCAAAATGAATTACATACCTTTCCAGAATGTCATTCTATCCCTGCATCCTCTTATCGAAGTTCTATCATTCCGAAAAGCTTCGAAAACACAATCGAGCTGGCTAGCGTGAAATACGGCGAAACGACGCTTCGTCTCCTTCCCACCCACTCTCCCCACAAACGGACGCAAAGGACTTGTCAGTCTACCATTCACTCCACCCTCCATAAACTAAAATGGAATGAATGACCTTCATTCAGATCGAGATATTTCACAAAACACAAACACGTTTTATAAAAAATAAGAGTTAGCTAGACATCTCAACCGTGGTATAAAACAGTTATTGGCTAGAATCTGGCGGTTATTGATTTTTAGCCAACGGCTGCGATCATTGTCCCGGCTCTCGTATGAAAAAGTCTCGGGCTGACGCCCTCGACCTTTGCATATTCGATCCACGCCAATGATCGCAGCCGTTGGTTAAAAACCGATAACCGCTCGCTTCTAACCAATAACTATTACTTATGGGCCCCATGATAATGGTAAACTTTGGCCTTTGGTTACGAAGGTCATGGGAATTGTCAAAAGCAACGGAAATAGCCTATTTATAAAGAAGAAAATTTCCATGTTTTACGAAACAAGAGTTCTTGTTTTAACTCCGCCTACTTGCCCAAAAGAATTGATCTCGTCAGTGATGGGAAAGTGGAACCTGGCAAAGTACTTGCATTCCAGTGTTGCCACTACTGCTGTCTTCAACAGCTACGAGCTTTATTTTAATTTGTTCTAGCTGTTACCTTCTTCCTCTGCGATGATTGGGGAATATAAAAGAGTTCCGTAGGAACGAGGAGTGAAGGACAGTATTTTAAGACTTTGACCCAGCTTATGCTGGAAACAGAAACACGCAACGGCTGATTTACAACATCAAATGCATCTACCTTGTAAAGAATTTTGAAAAATATTGGTTTTCATGTCAGTATATGTGAGTCAGCAAACTGATGGGAGCAGAGATCTAAAAAGGCAGCAAACAAATGCATCTACCTTACAAGGAAATTTTAAAAGTATTG
>JAHWFP010170860.1:66964-82725 GCA_023313725.1 Lithobius niger
TGCATCTACCTTACAAGGAAATTTTAAAAGTATTGGTTTTCATGTCAAGATAGGTGAGTCAGCAAATTGGTTGGTGTAGAGATCTAAGGAAGAGTGTGTGTAGCCTACCTGGCAGACAATAAAAGAGGGTGTGGTTTAGATAACAGAAAAGGCAAGGAGCTGGAAGCGTCGTCATTGCCAGAAGTGATGTTATCGTCAGAAGTAACATCATCAGTGGTAGTGGTGATGTCATCGGCAGAAGGATATCATAGTTGACTCGTGCAGTGGTTATCTTGAATCTCGGTGGCCATCTTGATCTCGGCAGCCATTTTGAATCATGCGGAAGCTATCTCGAATCTCGCGGAGGCCATCTCGAATGGCTCTCTTTGGTTGGCCTACAGTTCTCAGTTGGCATTTTCCGTAAATTTTGTATTGGGAGTGAAGGAATTTTTTTCTTATACTAAGGCTGGAGCCAGTCTCGAATATGGGACCCGGGCCTTTACCAGCTGAGCTATGGGGGCAAGTTGGTTATGGGAGGTTGATAGTCGGTTTAAAGATAATGGTCAGATATGGTAGGGCAAGTTTGACGTCATCAAAGCTGCGGGACTCGGCCATTTTGTGTTCACGTCAGTACCCATAATGAACTTGGGGCAGCCAACTAGGCTGGCTCATGGCTGGCGTATGGCATTTGCACTTTAGTTCTCAGTGGGAATTTTCTGCAGCGTCGGCCATAATGAATCTGGGCAACCATTTTGTGTGACATCACATTCATAATGCAGTTCGGGTGACCATTGTTCTCCCAAGCAATTTGAGACATGTTGGGCTGTACTGAGCAAAATCCCAACCCTTAGGAGTGCTGTATTAAGGCAAAGCCCACCCGGTTACTTCAGCTGAGAGCCCACGTCTTCTTTTACAAATTTTAAAACTGGTTGCCAAGTCCTCTATTGAAAGCAAGCTTTACAAAACTAATGGATTGAAAAATAAGCGTATTGTTTTGACTTCTAAAAACATTATGTACACTAATTCCACACAAAATAGTATTATGAAACTGTTGACCTTTCGTTTTAAAAATTGGCCTTAGTCTTGTTACCTGTCATTCGGATTGCGAACAAAAAGACAAAAATGTTTCACTAATAAAATTCTTACAGCTTTTTTTCTATTTGATAAGACAGCAAAACAGGCTTACGGTTGTTAAGCCAACCTTTAGCCCAGGTGTCTTGGAGACAGAACCTGTACAGTCTAAATGATTTCTAAATATTTATAAATCATTTAGACTGTACAGATTCTGTTCCTAACACAGCTCAGCTAAAAGGTGGTTTAATAACCGTAAGCCTGGTTTACTGTCTTAGCAATTAGAAAAAAAGCTGTAAGAATTTTATTAGTGATAAATTTGGATTTTTTTTTGCCATCTGTCTGACTGGTAACAAGACCGAGCCCAATCTTGAATCTCAATAAACGTTTTTTATAATTTTTCATCACATTTTTATAGTTGAAATCCATTTCCAAAACAGAAATGTCATCAGCAAACAGTACTAAGTTTGTATCTGTTGCAAGATCATTAATATATAGAAGGAAAAGAAGTGTCCAAGTAATGAACCTTGAGGGACTACAGCATTAACATTGTAAAGACTGACTATATTTATCAATTTTGGTTGTGCTGATTCGATTTGAAAGATAATTTTGGGATACTATTATGTGATACTAAAATGTGATGCTATTATGTGTGTAATTAGCTTATATAATTTTATAGAAATCAATTAGGGTTGTCAGGCAGGAAGGTTTACCTTTTTAAAATGAGAAAAATAATGCAATGATGGTAGCAATGATGATTTTAGAGGCATTTCTGCGCAGAACAGTTCGCTTATTTTTCAACCCATTAGTTTGAAAAGCTGGAATTAAATAGAGCACTTGGCGACAAGTTTTAAAATCCCTAAAACAAAGCATGGGTCTTGGCTGAAGTAACGGTGGTGGGCTTAGCCTCAGGACAGCACTACCTGGGTTGGGCTTTTCCGTAATACATTTCCGGCATGTCCCAACTTGCCTGGGAAAAATAATGGCTGCTCAAATTGGATTATGGGATGGGTCATCACACAAAATGGTTGCCGAGATTCAGTATGACCAACATTACAGAAAATGTCCACTGAGAACTTAAGTCCAACTGCCATACGCCAGTCGTAAGCCACTCTAAATGGCTGCCCCAACCGCATTATGGTTATTGATGCTGCACAAAATGGCCGAGACCCGCAGATAAGGCCCGGTTCCCAGGTTCGAGACTGCTCCAACCTTAGTGCAAGAAAAAAGTCTTCATTCCCAATACAAAATGTACAGAAAACGCCGACTGAGAACTGAAGGCCAGCCGAAGAGAGCCATTCGAGATGGCCTCCATGAGATTCAAGATGGCCAACAAGATCAAAGAAGGCCACCACTAGATTCAAGATGACCGTTGCCATATTCAGAATGGCCATCAAGAGTCAAGATGGCTGCCGTGAGATTCAAGATGGACGTCGAGATTCACGATGGCCACCGTGTGTGACACCTCTATTACTTCTGTCTATGACATCACTTCCGGAAGGACGTCACTTCTGGTGATGACGTCACTTCCAGCTCCTTATCTCTTATCTAAGCCACACACTCTTCTATTGTCCGCTATATAAGCTGTACTTTCTCTTAAGGAATAATGGTTCCAGTCTCTGATAATGGTTCCAGCCACAGCAACAGTCGAATTGTTATTTTGGGCATAGTGACTGGTTTCGATCAAAATAACCAATCAAATGCTGAAGTTTATCGAGTCAAGAGTTTGGCAATCATCATTCCTACGGAATTTTATATACTTTTGCGTTAACCTGTCACAAGAAAGGCATACAAGAACATTAGCACGAAATCATACAGCATTCTAAATTCCCACATTAGTGAAGTACAAAAGAGCATGATTCCACTGCATTTGATATCACAGCGATAATGATTATACTAGTGACATAAAAATAAAAGTGATTGAGAGAATACAAATATAGCAACAGTATCAAATTTATCGTAATGTAAACGAAGGCAATTAAAATTAAGGAAAATTTATCAGGAAATCTTCATAAAAAGTCATAAATACTAATTATAGTGCCTCTGAAGAACATTTATTGTAAATATAAGTAAATTATGGCTCCATAGAGGAGCTGTGTAAATCTGTGTCGCACCAGACTCTCATGCCAATCTTGTTATTTTCTGTAAATTTACAATCAAAGTTCTTGGCAGAAGATTCCTGACATATAGGTTACATCATCGCACTAGTGACATCATAATAAGAAAGCTGGTTGTATGACTATACCAAATTCCTTTCACGACACAACAAAAATAAGAAGAGTTAAAGGGAAATCTGCACTGAAAACAATAAATACAGCTAAATTGTGGCTTCCTAGAGAGGATAAATAAGTGTGTTGCACCAGACTCCCATACCAGTTTCACATTTTCTGTAAATTGGGAAATAAAGTGTTAATAGTGGATTCCTGACTGACAGGCTTATGTGCTAATTTTACCATCAGACGTAGGCTCACTGATATTATTAAAAAAATTGTAATGAAATCGGATCATGCTCGTCTTACAGTGCACAATTTTCAAAATATGCAGGGCTTTTCCCGGTACCATACCATGATCGGCCCCACGATGTACGATGACACGGTGTATCACCGTCACCAAGCCTGAATTTAAAAATTATTATCCGAATGGGGCAAGGGGTAATCGTCTAATTGAATCGCATAATTGAAACAACGTATACAGTATAACGGAAAATCGTCTAACACGAAATTCGTATAACGGGAAATCGTTTTATGTCCCTGCCTCGCTCGTGCTACTGCAATTGCTGCAGCTGTACATGTAACATCAGAAACCGAAGCTATATTATTGTCCAGTTAGACGTTATCAGCCATGTTATTGTCCAGTTAGACGTTATCAGCCATGTTATTGTCCAGTTAGACGCTTATCCATTATACGCTTATCCATTACACACTATTCGGTTTCAATGATTTCCCGATTTTTTTTATTTAGGCAGATATTAGACAATTATCCCATTACACGATTTTCCAATTAGACTTTCGTCCGACGCCCCTATCCCAACCATTTGGAGTTGGCAGTCCTGACACCCTACAGTAGAAACCCTTGTACTATATTGACAGATCGATATACTTGTGAAGTGGCAAACTGTCCTCCCTTATCATGGATCAACCCGAGGTAGGTGCAAGTGTGATCCTGACACTCACAGGATCATTGCAAGATACCATGACAAAACATGTTGCTGACAAGAGTCTCGCTAACATTAACTTCCATCATAACTCTTTCCCAATTTGTACTATCGTATTAAATCTCGTGATGAGACGTAACTATCTGCAAACTGTCACTACATTTTTATATTCAAGTATTTTAACTATCACGCACGACGATATTCTTTATCAAATAAAAGAATTTCACAAACCATTTATTTATTTTATCAGCAGTGTTCATGGCAGATGAAAGAGGAATCCTCATTGCCTTTGTTTTTGCTGGCACATAGCACAGTCTGAGTGAATGCATTGAAAGTAGCAATGCAAATTCCTCATCCCTGGGAAAAACGTGGTTGATAGCTTTTTTCAGATCCAAGATCCGTAAAATAAACCCCATTAGTTATGGTCAGTAATGATGGTGAATTCCTACCACAGATGCCCTGGTGAAATTTTGCACCTTTACTACAGCAATCCAGGGAACTTTACCCATGTAGGCTTAATTACGATCCACCGACGACATGATTTGTTAAATGTAAGCAGCTGGATGCTCTTCGTCTGCAACATTAGGAGAAATGAGAACAGATCTTACGCCACGTAGACATGGTCACAAGCAATGATCACCAGCTTCTCCAAATCGTAGTTGAGTGCTCGGTGAATGCAGAAATAACTCTCTGGACGTACATTTCTCCTGGCCAAACCCAACTTCTGTCCATTTCAGCCAACAAACTGAAATTCATAGTCCCTTTATTCAATTCTGTAGCTAAGGAAAATTGTTACTCTGAACATATTTAGCAGTTTTAAGAGATTATTAAACTTGGAAAACTTGATTCCCTTTAAAAAAAATAAAGGCCAGTTTAAATATTTTAGGTTTATAATGAAGCTACTCTTTTTTAAAGTTTGAACTGGCTTTTAGCCTTTCCTGTTTAGAATCAAATTTTCCAGTGATTGAAAATTTTTATTCAAGCTTTATAACAGTATCAAATGGTTTCTTTCGCTTTCAAAATCTAGACCTTACCCCATATGGATTCCATTTCAAGTTTGTTTGATTCAAATAAGCATTTCCTCCACTCATAAATAAAGATCCCGTCAGCATCCGGAATGTAGTTGTCTTGCCTGCACCATTCACACCCAACAGACCAAAACATTCATCTTGACGAACTCCAAATGTTAAATGGTTAACCACTAAGGCGTTTTTCGACCAAAATCTCTTTGAGAGATTGTCGACCAGTAGGGCATCGTACTTATCATCCCTCTGTGGATTCCCACAAAATAGTTGAAAATAACGCGGCGAATTATCTGTAAAATGACAAAGCGATTATTATTCTAAAGCACTTGCTCCAAGTGTACACCGGTGGTTTAACACTGTCGCAAGTCTAAACTAAACTAAATAGTTGCAGCTGTTTTGGGCAATGGTTTAGTGATAATAATGAAATAAAAACCACTCATCTTTTTAAGTTTTGATACCACGACTTTCGTACACGACAAATTGTTTTGTTCATTAGATTTAAAGGTACCTATTCACCGAACGAGGGGCTGCAGCATCTAACACTGCCTACCATTTTTTAGATCTGTCAGTTTTTAGTTCACCAGTTTTTTAGTTCTACCAGTTTTTATTTCACTTGATTTCAACAAGCAAAGGAATGCGCAAAGACATTTCTTTTTACACAAAAAACAAGCCGCTTGTCTCCTTAATTATTTAGTGTACAGGTTGTGCGTCGACATGCACTGGGGAGGAATCGGTAAAGGTTACGACATCACTATCACTAGAAATTTACGTTTCAAAACGGTCGTTCTTTATGCAAAAGTGCCCGTTGCTACGTTAGACTTAACTTCACCGCTTGCTTCCTGGTGCACATACACACACAAACTTCACAGTCATTAAAGGCCGGTTGCCACCAAATTAGCATTGCAGCATCTAGGCCTACCGAGTTCTCTCTCGCAGGAAGCATAGGAATGCACAAACCAAAAATTGTAAACGCTTCTAACAAGCCACGTGACTCCTTAATTATTGAGTAAAAATTTGGTACGCCTTCGTGCACCTGGAAACAAGCTGTAAAGGTGAACGATACTGATGTCACTAGATGACGCCAGAAGATTTTTTTTATATTTTTCCGTGGTGCCATCTAGTTTCCAGGTTCACGAGGGCGTACCAAATTTTTACTCAGTAATTAAGGAGTTACGTGGCTTGTTTGTAGCGTTTAAAAGTTTTGCTTTGTGCATTCCTTTGCTTCCTGTGAGCGAGAACTCGATAGGCCTACGTGCTGCAATGCTAATTTGGTGGCAACCGGCCTTTAAGGAGGCACGTGGCTTGTTTGTTTCAAAAAAAGAAATTTATTGTGTGTTCCTTCGCTTGTTGAAAGTAAGGGCTAGACAGAACTAGATAGCAGCAAATGGCTAAAGATGCTGCAGTTTGTCGTTTGGTGGCAATCCCCCTTTAATATACAGCTTGATAGCTGTACTACACCAATCAAGCTGGAAGCCGGACTCGTTAACTTAACACAGTATTCATTGCGAACTATCAATGTAACAAAGCAGTTCAACAATATAGAGCTACTGGAAAGCACACTTTAGCAATGCGCTTTGTAACATGCATTAAAAAAATGGCACCGGGTTACAACAAGCGAGTGCGCAATTAGGGCCATTAGACTAAGGAATGCTATTCAAGCACAGTATGCTCAGAACCCCCTTCCTTCCGGTCCTCCCTTGGGCGCATAGTTGACACATCCAGCCCTTCTCTATCCCTGCATGTAGTAAACTGGGTCAGTTAAACCCTGTAACCAAACGTAAGAGAGGTACCCCCATGTTCAGAATTATTTACGTAGAGTAATACCAACACAAACTGTGTGGACGTATTAAGCGTATCCGCCATCTTTCCCAGGCATGCAACAACATCCCAATGCGACTGCGAATGTTTACATGAATAAAGACCAACCGCATCCGACTCTCAAACCTCACCCTGTAAAGCAATTCCGCTTTGTACTGCCAGACTAATAGTGCATGCCATTAGCGACAAAAAGTGCCAAAACATTTCAGTTCCAGCAACAAGCTGAATATTATATATGGAAGCTGTACACACATTGTAGTTTCCAAATCCACAGGGAGACTAAAAATGGCCACCATGCGACATACTAAATCTTTATTATCTTCAGAACTAATCGACCAATCCTATGTGCGACCTATTGATGGAAAGATAATTTAATTTTCTAAAAGAATGCCGGAACAACGTACGCCGCAAATCTACGAGTTTCTGCGTAATTTGAAGGAAAACACATTATGACCTCCTAAAAATGGCCACCATGCGATATACTAAATCTCGTGTATCTCCGGAACTAACAGATCAATCTTGTAGTATAACCTATCGTTGGAAAGATAATTTAATTTGTTAAAAGAATTGCCAGAGCATTGTTTGCCGTTTATATATATTAGTTTTTGTTTAATAAAAAGAAAAACATATTACAGCGTCATAAATATGACTGCCATGCGATATAATAATCTGTAGTATCTCCGGAACGAATATATGACTATTATCCTGCGACCTATTGTTGGAAATATAATCTAATTTGTCAAAAGACCTGCAAGAACAGTGTATGCCATATGTCTCTTTTGTTTAATTTGAAGGAAAACATAATATACACATAATTATTGCCACTTATATGCATAATTAAAGTTGGTTTTAGTCTGCGTTTTGTTAGCTATAATGTATTCGCTTGTGCTGCAATTAATAATATTGATCATACACAGCCTTCAGTACATCGGCGAACTCATTCCATGTAACTGGTATGTCGTATCTTTCACCCACCAGAAGGTATGTCTGTGACAACCAGTCTCAACCTAGGGCAATCGAAGAATACAGCAGAATAGGCTTGCCCAAGACCTCCACAAGTCTTCCTCGCATACGACTAAATGTTCATGTGATGCACCGTTACCAATGGTAAATTACACCAGCGAAGAAAAAATCATTGATGCACCCGTGGAAAAGATGGACTGGTCAGAATCCGCCAGAACCAAGGCTGACCACGAAGGTAAAGTGTTATCCTGGGTAGCCTTCCATTCCTGTAAAAACATCCATGATGGTTTCAAAGGTAAATGCACACAAATTCTGCTCCCACTACTAGGATATGATGTGAATTCCTCATCCATGGTTCGCCATGCCATGAACATTATAACAAATATTCTTAAGAAGATTGATCCATCACAGACACCAGTTTAAGGCTGATTAACCATCACAAAGCTGTACATAGAAATGGCTGTAATTTCAATGACTGGTTGTGAGTTAGCATGTTGTGGCTAGAATGAAAACTTTGCTCAAGCCTGTGTTGCAACACCAGGAAGGACAGACAGCATTCTGAAGTCACATGTAAAACAAAATAGGTTCGCACACAACGTTAGCATCTCAGGCCTTCATATCAGAATCAGGATGATGACATGACAATTCAGACAGTCGTTTAAGGGGAGCAAAAAGAATCGGCTGTATTGATATTCAGGGATGGATGACAACTGCTGGAGTAACGTAGCCTCTATTGACTTAACTGTACTAAAAGAGGTACGATATGTCATATTAAACAATGACTTTCCTGTACACTTCCGTGTGCCTGTAAAGGCCACTGGTCAAGTGACGCACTGTGAACAATATGACATAGCTTTAACAATTTCCCGTTTCCAAAAGAAACACATATAAAGCAGCATAATTACATGCGCGTTATGGTTCCTTCACATTAAACAAAAACTAAAATATTTACGAAGTTCATTGTTCAGGCATTTCTTTTAAAAGAGAATATACCGTAATTTACCATAATTCATAACAACAAATAACCAATGGAAAGCCAAAAAATGGCAGCCACCAACCAATCACGCCTCCTTAACAACGATTAAACAAGCACACGGTATTTTGCCGGTCAAACCTTCAGCCTCATCCCTCCATCTTGGTTTTTACGATCGACTCGCCTGATATCGTATTTTCCACAGTATAACTAACGTTTGAAAGAACTGCATTTTGTACGCCTAAACCAATTTCTAAGCGTATACAACCTACCTGATAGACAAATGACACATTATTTAAATGTTCGGTGAAGCGCGTTTAATCTTTGGTTACCATGGTGACAAAAGATGGGCATCCCAAAGTGCGCTGGCCGGTCTCGTTCGGTTAGGCCTATCACCGCTACTATGGGAAGCGTAGCGGTAAAGGCAACTCCAGTACGTAAAGATTACGTGGTACTTGAATGAACCGGAAATAATACAAAACAAATTAATAATATTTGTCGTAAAACTTAGTATTGTTACGGAGCATATTATATTTTAAATCTAAGAAACAACATTTTCATTAAAAATAAAAAAACACGTATGGTTGAAGCACTCTGATAAGCTACTTCATCCTATCACGGCATATTACTTGCGGTTTCGGTAAATATGTGACGGATCGTTAGGGAAACAAAATTGCTTTATTTATAAAGGCGGCGGTAGAAAATACCAATCCTATAAATACTAAACGAACCAGTAAGTGCACTTGGCAACAAATTGTACACTTTCATCATTTCAAGCACACAGGAATTGTGAAATCAATTGACAAGCCATTGCCGTATTATGCAATTTGAAGTTATGTTTAAAGGAGACGGTGTATTCTCGTCTCAAATACAACTCTAGCGTAGTTTAAGTATTGATAAATTTTCTCAACCACTCGTTACATTCAGCTTCAGAATGCAACTCGTGATTGAGAAAATGTATCGATAAAAAACTACGCTCTCGTGATATTACTACTAATTATATTATTTTTCCAACGATAGGTCACAAGATAAGATTGATCAATTAGTTCCGGAGATACACAAGATTTAGTATATTGCCTGGTCGCCATTTTGAGGACGTCATAATGTGCTTTCCTTCAAATTATGCAGAAACTAATAGATTTACGGCGCACATCATTCCGGCATTTCTTTTAGCAAATTAAATTATCTTTCCAACAATAGGTCGCACGAGAGGATTGATCGATTAGTTCCGAAGATAATAGAGATTTAGTACATCGCGTGGTGGCCACTTTGATCACGTCATCACGGCTATACGTTGTCACTTCCGGGGGCATCTCCCGGCGAAATTGGAACTACAACATGTGAGCAGCTTCCATGTGCAATATGCAGCTTGTTTCCGGAACTGAAATGTTTTTACACTAACAGCGTACACTACAAGAGCCACAAACAGGTGACAAAGGCGAAACGAATACGGTACAAACAGGTGTTAACAAAACCCACGGAAGCGACAAGGACGTGATGTTTATTCCTCTGAAGCATATTCAAGTGGAATCATATGTAAGTGGTCATGTAAACGTAAAGAATCATTATGTGTACATGGTCACTAGAAAGCTTATTTTGGCAATGCGCTTTGAAACATGTATCAAAACAAGGCACGAGGACTAGTTTAGGGTCATTCTGCTAAGGTATACGATTCCGGCCAGTATGCTCAAAACCCCCTCCCTTTTTTGACTCCCTTTGGTGCATAATAGTAAACATGTCCCTAACTGCTCCAACCCTGCATATATTAAACTGGGTCAATGTAAAACCCTGTAACCAAACACGTACAGGTCTTAGTGGCTTTCGTAGCCATGTATTTTCAGAAATATTTACGTAAAATTTGAGTGGCGGATGCACAAATTACAAGGGCTCCGTAAGTGTATCAGCCATCTTTACCAGGTGTGCACCAACATCCTAATGCAAATGCAAGTGTTTACATAGCTAAACGTGAATCGCATCAGACTCCCAAACCATTTCCGTAAAGCGATTCCATTTTGTATCATCAGATGGGAGAAAGCGACATGAACGTGTGTTTACAATACCCACGGACGTGACAAGGATGCAATGCGCATCCCTCAGAAGCACTTTCAAGTGGTCATGTGAACATAGTGATTGACTTAGAGAGGAGATTAACTGGGAATTCCTTTCGTAGGCAAGAAGGCAAACCAGTTGGGGTAGCCACGCAAACGGTTGCATGCTGTGAATTCCCTATAGTTTTCCACGATTTACTAGGAAGTCGGTAGAGTGGAATTCACCCGGTAAAGCTATTGACAAAGGCAACACAAATATCTCTCTTCTTAGAACATAGCACAGAATACCTTGATTTGATTTTTGAATCAGGGAGCAGGCCACCCCTATGACGCCTGCTTAGTCCTTGAAGAGGGTGCACATGACAAATGCCAGCCAGCAGGGGGAGCACTCGAGCGATACTAGGCATATTTTGCAATGGTAGCAGTTAGTTCACAAGTCAATATTTATTAACGAAAATTTCAATCAAACAACTCCCCCTCTCAACTTAGATAGGTCACGAGATTGTTGCAATTATACAGCTTTGTAGCTGTAAATTGCCCTTGAGAATATTGTAGCTTATTTACTATACCACTGTCAGAACGAAATTCTATTAAATGTATTTTAAATGTATGTCTGCCGGTGTAGGACATAAATTTACACATACTGGGAATATGACAAGCGGGAAACTCCTGGTTAGTGCAGTCCCAATTGCTAAAAAAGTATTCGGTAAAGACATTTTATTACGCAGGGTTGAGCACAACTAAATGATGAAAAGTCTATCCAAAAGATTGAATGAAATAAAACTATGAAATTACTTAACATAACACAATGGGTGACTGCTAGAGGAGGGGGAGGAGACTCAATGTTGTGGGGATGCTGATGTCATTCACTGTTAGAAAGGACTATATTATGCTGGGGTCAGCTAGTTTTATATGCATATAGAAAATGTAAATGAACAAGTGTACACACAATGTAAAAACTAATGTTTTTAAACAAACATATTTTAGACTACAACACGTACTGGCACAGTGCTATTAACCCTTAAATGCATGAATTATTTTTTGATACTTTTTTTAGTCGGGGGATTCGAACTAGCATTAGCAGGGTTTGGAGACGAGGACGCTGACCACTAGACTGTTGCTGCTCGCTTTGCTCGGGGTCCCCGGTGACCCCTCACAAAGCTTGCAGTGCGAGTTGGGACTTAGTTTTTTCACGTTTAGTCAGCTGTTACCTGCAGGCAACCGTATGCAACATGGGGTTAATGTTGGAGCAACGAAAAGTTTATTAACCCTTAAATGCATGAATTATTTTCTGATACTTTTTTTTTAAGGACCATATGATAGTTGGGTCAGTCGGGGGATTCGAACCAGCATTAGCAGGGTTTGGAGATGAGGACGCTGACCACTAGGCTGTTGCTGCTCGCTTTGCTCGGGGTCCCCGGGGACCCCTCACAATGCTTGCAGTGCGAGTTGGGACTTAGTTTTTTCACGTTCAGTCAGCTGTTACCTGCAGGCAACCGTATGCAACATGGGGTTAAACATTAGCGTTTAACACTAAATTGTGTTTAAAATAAAACACTAGCGTTGAATTCGCAACACTTTCTGAACCTCTACTTAATACACAGGCACGACAAAAGTGTTTATAGAGTAAAATGCTTCTGATTTGATTACAGAACATAAATTTTGGAAAAGTGGGTTTAAACATAACGCAGTATGTGTTGTAAAATAAATACTAAACTGTTTTACGACAAAAACAGTACAATTTTATTTTAAAACGCTTTTGTCACTACGTGTGTTGCGAAGTGAACGCTAGTGTTTTATTTTACACACATTTCATGCGTGCAACACTTTAAAAATGCTTATGTTTTGCAAAAAAATCTTCTTTTCCAGTGATACTATTTCGTAAAACACTTGTATGTAACTCAGCTACAAACGTCTGAATAGGTTTATTTTAAATAACATTTCAATTTCGATATCATATTCTACATTTTTTCCAGACATGAACATACCATTTTCATCACGTTGCTTTTCTCGCACACGTCCGACTCTCTTTGTCTCCGCAGCAACATCTGATTCTTCTTCGCGAGGTCGGCTTGTGGCGGCCATTCCAAAGCATAAGGAAAAACATCTGCACGACCTCGCTTCGTGCAATACAATCAAGACCATGAATAAAATCCCAGATATGAACATCCACACCAAGATATCGTCAATGATTTGAGAATTGTCCATAGGTTGTGACATTCTTGCTAAACAAAATATTTAGAACCAAAATCTATATATTAAAAGCCTACCAAGCCGAATTTTTTTTGTTAATTTTGTTCCCGCATCTCCTCCGTTAATATTTTGGTGTGTGATGTGATCGTGCAGAAGGTCTCTATGGACACTCAGCTACCAAGGTGCAGATTTGCACCTTAATGCGGAATTTCTGGAATTACGGGGCTCTGAATGATCACTGTCATTGTTTAATATTGTTTTAAACATTGGGCATTTTTAACATTTAAAACATTAGGCAACAAGCAAACGCCAGGATGAAGGGTATTATTGTCATATCATTTTATTATATGAAGCAGTGAATACGAGTTATTAGTTTAGGACAGGTAGTAGGTATAGGTAACCCTAGGCAGGTGTAACTTAACTGTTAATGATATAGATATAACCCCCGTGTGTGCTCTAAATTATGATTATGCTATCTCGGACTGCTTTCTAGGTCACCGTCCTGTTAGTAAAGATCTTGGAGCATGTGGGTGAAAGTAATCATCAACGGGCAACCCATTGCTGTAATGTAGTTAAGGTGGCTAGATATAGTCTGTTCCACATTATGTTTGCAGAAAACTGACTGTATTATACTACGTTACCTTCCACTAAGAGTGCAAAAACACGTAAATATCCCACTCGTAGACTCTAACAGTAACTTTGTTAAGTCTACAAGTGTGATATCCACATGTCTTTGCACTCGTCATGCAAGGAAACGTATCGTCAAACAGTCAGTTTTTTGCAAACATAATGTGGAACAGACTACAGAGAGCAGCGATTCTTAAAAGGAGCTTTATATCTAGAGATTGCAAGACCTTGTTTTGGACTTTCTTCATTTTCGTCACACCCATTTGGAATATGAACCCCAGTTTGGTCACCCCTTCTGCTAAGGGCATTGATCATGTAGAGCCTGTACAGCGAATGTTTACAAAAAAAAAAATTGTTGGGCTTATCCAACTTAAATTACAGTGAACGACTAGCAGTCTTGGGAGCCGACACACTGGAATTACGCAGACTGAAATGTGACCTTGCCTTAACGTAATCCTTACTGCATGGCCGGTGCGAGGTTAATTATGGACACTTTTTTTTCCTTTAACGCCAGTAACGTTACCAGGGGTCACCCTGTCAAATTATCAATACTCCCCTTTTCAAGAGATTGGAAAAAAAATTTCTTCGCAAATCGTGTAGTAAAAATTTGGAAGGGATTGCTAGTTTGAGGTGGTTACAGCACCACCTCTTAATAGTTTTAAAATGAGAATATAAACAGAAACCATTTTTTAAAGAATTATGTCAGATGTACATGACTACTTTTAATTGTAATTATGAGGGTTGGTATCGGCGGTCTTGCCGTTGCAAACTTTTACTTGTAACAAATTTTATATTATTAGATTGTTATTAAGGTTATAGAAATAGTGTGTTTACGTTTTCATATAGATTTTCATTTTGCACAAAGAAGGGAACCAGTTCCTCATGCTACCGCCACCCCACCATCAAGAGTTCGTATCCGTGATCAAGGGCTGGGTATTGAGGGTCCCTATAATAAAGATCAGTAACTTTCCCCATCAAAGACCTGTTTTCTTGTGAGCTAAATAACAACTCTTGGGTGGTAGCGGTGGTCGTCTGTGGGAATGGACCCCCAGTCCTCATGCCCAACCTTAACTAAATTCATTTTGCAAGTAATGTGTTAATTAGACAGTGCTGTCCTGGGATGCCTGGGTCCAAACAACGTCCTAGATACGTAACGCCCTGGGATGCCCTGAAGTACGTACGCAATGTCCTGGATACGTAAAGTCCTGGGGATGCATAATTTCGTGGCAAGCTATCTGCATTCGCGAATTGTATTGTATGAATTAGGGGAAGTCTCTTTCATTTGCAACGCACTCATTAGCCAGATGCACGAAATTGTGATTAAAGAAATGTCCTCTGATGAAGCATGGACGTACACATGACAGACAAAACCACACGTTTATTACACCGTTCCAGAGGAGGGTTTCCAAGCAATTGCCCGCAGATCCTGCTACAGGAATTCGGTGGCATCATGCTGTCACTGCAGGCATTTTCGTTTTCAGTGCGTTTGTTAGCCAGTATGCTCAAAATTGTGACTGTAGAAACATCTTTTGATGAAGTATGGACATACGCATGGCAGACAAAACCACACGTTTATTACACCCGTCCAGAGGTCGGGTTTCAAAGCAGTTGGTCAAAGCGCCTGCTAGAGGAATTCGGTGGCACAATGCTGTCATTGAAGGCAAGGGAGAAGAAGGTTTTACAGTTGTAAGACATTTCGGACATATTTTTTTCTCCTCAACTTTAACATGATAAACACGACTAGGCAAGGAGGAAGAAGGATGCCAAACCAGAAATAAACAGTTGTTGACAGTGCTTCACCACCACGCTGTCAGAGCAGACAAGAAGGCAAGAGCAAAGAAGGGCTTACAGTGGTAAGGGAGGCGCAATGACTGAATGAGTGAAACGAACGAAATCAATGTTTCTTGGTC